>CAODLS011821265.1:0-11014 GCA_948243855.1 Flueggea neowawraea | reverse complement strand
TAATGATTCCTCATAAAATATTGGAGTTTAGGGCTTTACAAGTTCCACGTTTATTGAAGAGATTTAACATGGTAAGTAATCGTAGAAATCTATATTGGAGAAGAGCAAGAACGTTCTCTAATCTATGTTGAAAAAGTGTTTTTATACTTTGCAACAATTTTTGGATTCTTCAGTACAATCTTTTAGGTGGCCTATATTGGTCCTTAAACCGCATATTTGATCTTATATAACTTTCACCTTTGTTTTTTTTTTGTCAATGGTACTTTTTTTTCTATTATTATTATTATTATTATTATTATTATTATTATTATTATTATTATTATTATTATCTCACAAATGTGCTGCATTTTGTTATTTTTTCTATTAAGTGTTGATGTAGCACTGATGTCGTCACTGTTATGTAGACACTTCACTTTCATATCAATACCATATTACCACCTCGGCAAAAAAAAAACTACATTAGCATAAAATATTATTAAATTTAAACAAACACTAAATAAAAATTTATGTATATGATATATTTCTGTTATATACCATTTGAAAGCATCCGCATAATAAATATAACAAATATAATATACAAATAATTAACGAATAATTAAATAGATGGATCGAGATCCTACCTCGATATACACAGCGAAAGAACATGAACGGATGCATATGAAACAACCCGTTGCTAGTTGTCTTGAACCACATACGGATTAGCGCTGGGAACGAGATATGTATCTGCAACGTAAAGCCACAAAACAATCTACTTATTGTGTGATAGTAAGAACGCAATCTTCCTGCATTAGTCCACAAAGGCCGACGATTAGAGAGGGAGGGAGAGAGTGTTTCTCTCTTTGTGAGTTTCAACTTATCTATTAGGGTTTCCTACCTAGCTAGTATTTATACTAGCTGATTAGGGTTTCAACCTGACTAATCAGGAAGTCTCTTTCCCAACTAATTAGGACTCCTTCCTAATTAGAATGTTAACTAATTAGGAAGTCTTTCTCCTAAACTAACTAGAACCCAAACCAAAACCCTAATCGAACCGTTTATATCAAACCAATTGATAACCTCCCTAATTAATACACATTAATTCGGATTTGGATTCAATCCATGACCCAACATGGGTGGACCCGTTTTTCTAACACCATTCAATCTAAAATAACATTAAAAAAATTCTAGTTCTAATGACAATTTAGTCACTCATTTCAATGCACCCAATTTGATTAAGAGACGAATAACCTCAGTTCATTCTTCATATATATACTAGAAATACATGAAATCATAGTTGATTTTCTTTAATTTCCTCTGCTTGTAGTGGAATTGGCGTTAGTGTTTTTTCTTCTTATGACATCCCAAATCTGGGAGTGGAATTGGAGTGGACCTAATGCCTTTATCCAAGTGGTAATTACGTGATACACCTACAAAATTTTACAATATTTATTATGTACGGACATGTTATGCTTATTACAGATGTACTATGCAATATTTCGTCAATACGCGCGTCACTGATTTACGGACATGTTATTTATTTAGTACAGACATGTTATTCCATACGAACAAATTATGTTGTTTCTTGTTTATATATTGTTTGAATGTTGTTATATATTGTTTATATCTTGTTTATATGTTGTTTGTGTTGTTTACATGTTCAAAATAATATATAAACAAATCTGTATTTTTATACGTTGTTGATACCTTGTTTATATGTTGTTTTCAAGACATAAACAACATATAAACATCATATCAATAAGATATATGTTGTTGATTTATTATTTATATGTTGTATATGTGTTGTTTATATGTTGAAAATAATATATAAATAAATCTGTAATTTATATGCTGCTGATTTGTTGTTTATATATTATTTATATGTTATTGATATCTTGTATATATGTTGTTTTTCAATATATAAACAAGATATCAACAATTTATAAGCAACATTCAAGTCTTAAAACAAGAAACAACATATAAACAAGTTTTAAACTAGTCCAAAAAAATGAACAAATTTTAAACAAGTTTTAAATAATTCCAAATTTGGGCCGTACAGAAAAAAACATATAGATAAGATATTAACAATATATAAACAAAATATTAACAATATATAAACAACATTCAAGTTTTAAACAAGTCCAAAAACTGAACAGATTTTAAACAAATTCTAAATAAATTTAAATAAGAAACAACATTTAAACAACATATAAATAAATTTGAAACAAAAAAATAACATTTAAATAACATATAAACAAGTTTTAAACAAATTTGAAAATGAACAGATTTTAAACAAGTTTTGAATGATTTTGTAAAAATATAATTTATAAAATTGGTGACATACATGTTTAATTTTAAAAATTTTGCCAAAATATTGATAATGATTCACGTGAATCCGTAAATTACAAATTTAGGTGGCGTGTATAAAAAAATGGTCCTTCATCCAAATCTTGTTCAATATTCCTCTTACTGAGCTTTTTCAATGAAATTTAATTGGACCAAACCCAAAAAAAAAAAAGGAAAAATTGTAGTAGTAAAAGCCTGAAATTAGGCCCCAAAAATTGTTAAGATGGGCAAGAACTTGTCTATGACATCCCAGTTTGTGAAGCCAAACCTATAGTGGAACACGCCACATCTGCAGCTAAAACGTTTCCTTTTTTATTTGTCATTTGTTGGAATTCTCTCTTTATGTTTATTTCACTTTTTTTTTTCTTTTTCTGCGATTGTCAAAATTTTAGGAGAGTATGTACGATTTAGTTTGTTATGTTATTTAATATTATTTTCCAAAAATTTAAAGGTGTTGATGCTTTCCTTTTTCCCATGACGTAATAATATGTTAAACTGGATTGCTCATTCTTGGGTGATTTTAAGGATATTGTATTTTGTCGCTTTAATAATATGTATAATTGTTTTTCCTTTGAGAACACTATTTTTTAAGTAATATAATAAAAATATTATATATTTTAAATAAGTTATAACCGAATAATAATGCAATATACTACGAATATTACTATAACAAAATCAAAGATTATTGATATATGTTTACACAAAAACAAGGTCTGACTTGTCAAAATTTGGTAAATATATACACACACACTAGAAATAGCAACTCAATCCTTATTGAATTTGCAGTCTAGTATTGGCTTCAACTTAAAATTGAGGGATCAGTTCTTCATTGAACCACGTAGACTTATCCTTCAATGTTGTGCATAAAATATGATTACAGATAACACGCCACAGGAATATACGTCTATACATACATGGAAACAGCACTGCAAAGCCATTAAACAAACACACATCAATAAGCTTTGTTCATCGACTCCTGAAAGTTGTCTCACTCAAACCGCAATCCTCATAGTAATATATTGCACGACCTCATATACTTGCTGGGAAATGGCAACGTGGTTCATGTTTCCTGCATTTATAATTATCAATCAAACAATAAACGAATCAGCGACAAGTCAGAGATTTATGGAACCTGTAATACTATAAGCAATCGGAACTTTGTGCCTCGTGTGACTCGGAAGAGAGAAATTGGAAGATCAGAGAATATTGCTAGCGTGCTGATTTTTCAAATGATCATATTAGAGATGGTGAGAACTTTGGCACTAGCTAGAAATCTGACAGTTTGTAAATACAAAAACTTAACAGTGTGGAGTGATCCTCCATCGCTGGTTATCTCCTTTGTTCCATTGCCAGAGAACGATGGTGGTACCATCATGGACTCCACCCGATTTCTTGTCACCATGGAACGCATCCACATTTAGGTGAATGTTATTAATCATCCTTACAGCTCTATAGCCGTCACCCAAGTCCTTGCCCTCAGTCCATAGAATTGACTCGTCAAGAACATCAGGATTATAAGGTATCAGCTGAACCTGCATGTACATTTTTGCATTATATGTCTAAAGTTTAAAACAGAACATCTTTTCATAAAATGAGATGTGATAAGGGCCCGATGCTTGATATACTGGAAGGTTATAGCACAGATAACCACAAGTAAACTGATAGAAGTAACATGCTTTCTAACCAAATAGTAACCAGAGAATGATTTGTATAACACAGAGAATGAGAATAAGGAAAAGAGGCAATCTTTATTGAATCTCAAAAGACCGATACCAAGGAACACTAGCAGCAATTCGAGAGGCTACGTCTCTCCACTCAAGCCAAAAGAAACAACACACTCAGCATGATCTCCTACCCACTGCCCCTCACACTAAATAGAATCTTCCCTAACAAACATTTGCCACCTCACCTCAAAACAGACAAAACAACCCCACAGCATGATAACAGAATAAAAGGCAATAACTAACATGTGATAACGTAATACCAATAATCTAAAGAGGCCCACTAATTAATCGATCCAGCTCTGATAAACCCATGCTTCTTTCTCCTCTCATAGCAAAGTCTGATGGGAGGCCTCCCCATGATCTCAGATCGCCCATCATAAACACAAGCTGCATTGAAATGATGGAACATCCGCAGAACTTTTACATCCAAATTTATAACAGAAATAGAGTTTAAAAAAACTTATGAGTGTCAAGATGCTTAGGTTAAATCTCCATACAAGGACAACCTTTCCAACAGTTCTGCAGCCAATCAACTAGTGTAATTGACCAACCTCACCATTCTGATGAGCATATAATTACCACATTGCATCGTGGTTTAATATATGGTAAAAGGAAACATCGCTCAAGTCTCAAATCCCAAAGAAATGGCCAAAATATAAACTGAGTTGACATTTGTAAATTGTAATTGTCAGCTGGAAGGAAGGGGTTGCATTCTACCCTAGTTCCAGAAAACATGTGCAGGCATCTGATTGCCGTTAGTTGTTAACAAACAACATTCACTGGCAGTACACTCAGTCAACCTTTCACATCTAAGACTAAAGTCTTACAAAGATATTCTTGATGTTTAAATTATAATCAGTCAATCTGTTTCATGTCTGTGCAGTACAAACCAGAATCATCTAATACTGAAACACTAAAAAGAATCTCTAACTTTCATGACCAAAAGAAAAGTTGATTTAAATAGTTTCCATTAACTTGTCAAAAAAAAAAAAGTTTCCATCAAGAACATGACCAAAATGCATATCATTATGCAGACATTAAACTTCAATTGCACACAAGAAAGGATCAAGTATCTAGGAAAGAAATTACAATCAAGTATCTAGGCAAAAATTGTAACCTTTCGTTGATATCATAAAACAATAAAATTCCAGCAAAATAAGTGATAGATGTGGATTCTTACCGGGTGAGTTGCTCCAACTGAATGCTTCATGGCCTGACCGGTGGCCTTATTAACCAAAGCAAAGCAAGGAAATCCCTCCTCATCCTTCACTCTTGTACTGTGCTTCTCATCTTTGTACCAATTCTACAACCACCACCATCATCAAATCAACAAAAACACACAGAATAAGCAACAACGGAGAACGCAAAATAGCAAAATTGCAAATCCTGTCAAAACAATTGATGACAAACTGATACATAATTGCAGTCGATCCTAATGGAAATAAAATTCCCAATTCAACTATAATAAAAAACAAAGCTCCAAATTATTCAACCTAACATAGAACAGTAATAAATACTACTAGCAGAAATATGTGATAGAAAATTGACCGATTTGTCTCGTAATAAGCTAAAAGGTATTTACTTTTCAATCATAACCGTTTGGTATTGTGAAATAGTAAGCCAGAAATAATAAACTACTTAAAAGTGATCAGAATTGAAGTGAAAGAAACATACTTGGAAGTGATCAGAAGCACTGGAAGGGGCAAGAACAACTTTCCCATCTCTGCTGGTGAGGTGAAACTGAGGCTCAGCCTTACAATAAACCTTCTAACTAGGTTGATTAGACAAATCAAGCCCAGAAGCAGACCCAGCGTCCGAACCGGTATGGTGAAAGAAAGACGGCAAATGAGGTTTAAAAGAATGATGGGTTTCAGCCTGTTCATGAGAAACATGAGTAACTTGTGTTGGGTATGGTGCTGGTGGGTAATCAAAACTAGAGTCTGGTTCTTGATTATGAGAAGTGTGGAACACTTGGGTTTCTTGGTAGTACGGCTGTGGTGGTGGTGGCGGGAATTCACTTTCTCTGGCAAAGGGTGGTGGCGGGAATTCATTTTCTCTGGCAAAGGGTGGTGGTCGGAATTCGTTTTCTCTGACATATGGCGGCGGCGGCTGATCAAGAAAGGAGGGTGGAGGCGGTGGGGCAGTGTCTGGCGGTGGTGGGTAGTATTGGTTTCTTTTCAGTTCTTGATCGTCGTTGTCGTCGTTTCTTTGGTGGTGGTGGTGGTGGTGGCCGAAAGGGTTTTCCATTGTGGAGAGTGAAAATTTAGCAGTGAAGTGCTCTGTGCTCACCAGATTTGTATCAATGGTGTTCTCTTTTATAGTACTAAAATTGCTGCTGATGTTTTCGGTCAAGAAAGTAATTATACAATCCGAAAGCCTAATTGAAGCAGAGTACACTCAACTAACAAAACAGCCGGTCAATTCTAAAATATAATAAATTAAAGTTATTTAACATTCTAGAAAAAAATCAGTATAAAAATGAAATCATTTAAAATGAAAACTATATAATAATTTATTACGTTACGCTTAGTGTTAGTTCATGTGTTTGAGTGTGTATATTGAGTTTTAGACCTCAAGTTTAATCTTTGTAATATATATATATAAAAATAAAATTATGCATTTTTATTCCATTTTTTATTATTAATATGTAATAGGTAGGGCTGTGCATTTTAATTCAGCCCGTGGGCCGGCTCTCTAAATATTAGGGCTTGAGTTTAAGTTTTTAATCTGCCGAACCAAAAAAATAAACTCGATGTAAATTTCGGGTCGAGCCTGGGTTTGAAAAAAAAGGCTCAGCTCTAATAAATAAATAAATAAATATATATAATTGGTCGGCGGGCCGACCCTTTTTGACTGGGCGGACTAGGCCAAGCACCCAGCTCATTTAATCGGGCTCAGCCCAGCCCGCCCTGTTGACTGGGCTAAAAAATAGGGGTGCAGTCAGGTTCGGTCCGACCCAATGCCCACCCCTAGTAACAATCACAATTTTTTTATTTTATTATGTATCTAAGTATGTAATATTATTTTTTTTTATAATCTAACAATTTAGTTTGTTATATATAACTAGAACCACTTGAAGAATTAACATGTCACAAATTACTTAATTGAGACAATTTAGTAAATTTATAAACGAAAGTTCTTTAGTTTAACGTCCTTAAGTTGTTAATTTGAAATAAGTTGAAGAATTTAATTAGACTTACTTGGTTCAACTTTACAAGAATTTAATTAGAGAAAATTACCAGTATCTTTTATTAGGATATTTAAATTTCAGAAACGAAAAACCAGTCTAAACAATTACTAAAATACAACACGCTCAATTTAAATTTTCAAAATGCATAAAATATTTTTCACGCACTTTCTTTCTTCTCTCCCCGCATTGCTCTCTCGCGTTTCTATTATGTTGAATTTTACTTTAATTAACTCTTCAAATGCTTCATTCTTAAATAGATACTATAGTTCTGGCATTTTGATCTCTTTACAAGTTCGCAAAGACAATATATAAGTTATACAAGCTCTTTCTAACTTCGGGGACTTTTCTTTACTGATTTGCATCGAATTCATGATTGATTGATTAGAATGAGTTTGTAATTGGTTTCTTTCTAAAAAAAAAATTGGTTTGAAATGTAGTTTGAGGCTTGCAACCATGGTGGAGCAATGGTGGTGGTAGTTGGTGGGTTGAAACAGTGATGTTGGTAGTTGCAGAGAATTGAAGTTGAACCCTAAGCAACCACTCTCTCTCCTATTTTTTGTTAGCTCTAAGCATTGTAATGTATCTTTCAGCATTGATTTTGTTTTAATTTGTTGCAGTATTTGGAAAGTTCAATTGATTCTAAAACGGATAAATAGTATTTTCTTATGTGCAACAATATTCTGCTTTCCTAACCGTAGTCTATCCGCTCTCTCTTCTCCATTTACAGGCTGTTGTATTGTTGCATTATTGTGAAGAAATCCTTATTGGCCTCCAAGAGTGGAAAATTTGATGGTAAGGTAAAGCATTTTCAATCTTTTGTGTAGCTCTTCAATCAGTTTCTCTGATTTGTGTCCAAACTTTATATATCGTGATGACTATGCCGTCCAGTTGCTATTTCTGTCTGATTTCTGTCTTCAAAATGGGTTATCTAATCATACATCTTTAGTTGTTTCCATAATGATTGAAAAAATTAAGAATAATTACGGGAATTTAAATGAAATGCACTGCATGTCATGCCAGAAAAGATTCTATCTCAACTTGGAAACTTTCAGTTTATTTATTCTTATATACCTATCGTGATGAGCATTTTCGCTCTGCACGGTCCCAAAAAATGAGTGTTTTATTATTCTGACTCATGTTGTTTTCTCATTCCGATGCACAACTTCACTATGTTATCTTAAGATTTTGTTCATTGGCTTACTCTGTGTGTTAAAGTAGGTTCTTCATGCATCATCGGTTTGAGACGTAGTTAATTTTTTTTCTTATTAATTTGTTAATTAATGGTCTTGAATTGCGGGGATTTTATATTGCTTAGAAATGGTAGTTTAAGAAATGTGCAGTGATTTGCAAGTAAATTTTGAGCCCGAGGAGAATGCTTTGGTAGCGGTATTAGTCGTTGAGTGTTGATAGAGGTGTCATAATGTTTCTTCTCTGACATGTTTCCATTGTTGTTTTCTTTCGCGTTGCTTGTTGGTACAACATTGCAGTTGCAGAGTTATTTAAAATGACCAGATGTGAAATTGAAGAGATAAATTGATCAGAATCACCAAATGCACGAGGTTGGTGCTTGAATTAATCCATTAAATAAGCTATAACGAGCTGGATTATATAATATAGCGTGTATACCTTCAAGACTGCAGTCTGTTAAACTAGGTTCAATTTGATTCAGTAAATCTCATTTTGAAACAGTGAAGCGAACTGATTAGTTTTTCAGAGCTTTTCATTCTAAAATGGAAATTTTTTTGTTGCATAAGATATATGATATAGAATTATCTATAGTCATAAGATATTGGTAAGGCAGGTTTGGTCACTCTCATAGTCCAACACGAGTTCTCACCAGTTTTTGGAATAGTGCTTATGTGTAAGTTCTTTAAACGAATATTTCCAAGGAAATAAATGATTCTTCAGGTTAACTGAATGACATTCTCTACCAATTCCATTAATGATCTTTTTTATTCTGTGTTGACAATGTGGCTCCGTTAATACATTCAAATTCTGTTAAAGTATTGCTATGACTCTATGGTTATGGAAGACAATAAGAGTGAAAGGCGATGTGTAGCATTTGGTCATTTTCTGATCATTTCATAGTTGAATATGTAATTGCATTTTTGACTTTTAATTTTCGAAATTTTATAATTGAAAATTATATTATACAAGTAATATTATTATTGGAAAATCTGTTCAATAGAATTTTGGATTTCTTGATTAATTTGTTTATTTGTTATATGCTTTATTATTTCAATTTGTCGACTTATTAACGTTATTCATTTCTATTTTAATTGGACAAAACAAATATTGCTTCACATCAAAACAACAACTTCAAATCTGAGTTGGTTGGGTGGGTGTACTATATGTGAATTTTTTAATACTATATATATTTCATTCAGAGCTATCAAATAATAAATTGACAATGAATGTGGGTATATCAGTAACGTTACTTCATAATATAGATCAATTTGCTTAGTTTTGTAATGGTACATGGTTAAATTTGTTTCAGCGTGGACGACATGTGATTAAAGTTGAGTTTTGATTCCTTGCTTGGTTTTGACTCTATCATAAATTAGATTAATATTTAAATTAGAATGGTGATAGTTTTCATTAGAGCATCTTCAATAGTTTTATCCATTTGAGTCTGATTGTCATACCACATCAGCAATTTATTAAACTCTCTCTTATAATGGTTATGCTTTCCTTTATACCTTATTATGCGACCCGCATTCATTTAATTTATTTACAATATACAATTCATAATAAATATATTCATTTAACATATTAATTTCATATTTTTATGTAAAATAAATTATATTTTTGAAATTATATTTTAAATTATTTTCAAGAAACTATTTATTTAAATTTTTAAAAACTACAAAATTTACTTGATTCAAAAAGTTATTTACTTATTTTTTTAAAAATACAAAATTTTTGTTAAGTACAATTTTATAGATACAATTGAGTGTTAAATTATATGAGATCCATTTAGTAGAATATATAAGAGATATTATTTTTAAAATTTAATGTTTAATATACTTAATAAAAATAAAAATAATTAAATAATAAATTAAAAATAAATAAATAAATAAAATGTTTAAAAAAAGAAAAAGAAAAAAAAGATAGACACGAAGAAATGAAATAGACAAAAAATTAATTTAATTAAATACTAAAAGTTAAGCCAAATGGGCAAGTGGTATCCACTTTATCAGACACTTTCTTATGGGAAGTGCATGACTGGAGTCCCTTTAATGATGCTCTTAGTTCTTTGTTTGTAATAACAATCAACAAAAATTAAGATCAATTTCTATGCATATTTGATTATATTTGTTTCAATATGTTTTCATTTATAGACATATGGATATTGCAATTTTAAGAGTTAAAAATAGATTTATATTAAAGATTTTGATATGTGACAAAGAAGACAATTCTTTAAACGTATGCAAAATGTTTACACATATGTCTTTAAAAATTTAATATGATATTCTTTCTCATTATATGATTTTTATATTTATAAAATTTTATTATATTGTTTTAATTTCTAATAAATTTGTAATTATAAAATTTTGAATATTTATACAAAATAAAAATATATTAATAATATCTCGGGATATCGCCCGAGCCTAACACTAGTATTTGGTCTAAATCAACAACCAACAAATTTTTTCACTAAATTTGTTTTATAGTGAGAGAGCTAGAGACTGTTAAGATCTGTAAGTTTTTTTTTTTTAATTGTGTGGAAGGTCTGTATGGTAGTTTGTAAGAGGAGAATTATGGACATTTGATAATT
>CAODLS011820833.1:0-10034 GCA_948243855.1 Flueggea neowawraea | reverse complement strand
CATTTTACAGTTGTGAGTTCATTGTAAAAGGGCAAGAAAAAGTTGTACGAAAAAAGACGTATGCCATAGGATAATTTTCTATGACGATCATAAAATGATCAACTGCTAAAATTGAGTGACTTTTAGCATATTCTATCTTAAACCCAGAAGTAATCCTGTTATGGTGTGGATTAAGGTTAGATGGAAAAATGCATCATAACCGAAGCTTTTGTGTGGTGTTGACAATGTTGTATAAACATGCACTCCTCCAATGGAAGGAAAAAACACCACAACACATGATCATACCATGTGTGCTATATACACGACCATAGGGATGCAAAAGTTTTTTAAAAAAAGGATATCACTTTTCCTAGTGTGAGAACCTGTCGTGAACATGTGGTTCTCGATACTACCTACCCTTAGAACCCTTAACACATTCAATACATGTAGTTGAGTTTGGCTACTTTAGCTTGTCGTTAATGGTTATGATTGATTCGACCAAGCGTGACAAGCTGGGCAAGTAAACTTGGCTATGTGGATTGTCTGGTACAAGAGGGGAAGTTTGTTTCTAGACGCATTTGCACTAATCTCATAAGTTTGCTTAGCTAGCTCTTATATGATCTATCACATGATGTGTGAACTATGAGTAAAGCTTTCGTGAGATCGAGAAGTTCGAAAGCAGCAATTGTGTGGTTACGAACTAAGGGAAAGGCATACATTGTAGCAGATTGTGCTGTTGTTGCATACAATAAGACATAATGAAGTTGTTATGCAAGAAACGCATTCTGGCAGGATTGAGTAAGGAGATGTTATATATCCCTTACAGGTGTATAACAATTATGTCTTATCGTATGCTGGTCGCGCGGTCTATTTGCATGTATGACGAAAGGACCGAGCATGGTTATGTGAGTGCTAACCATGTTACATGATGATGTACCATTCCATCATGTGCGAGTATGATATGTTGGAAAAAGCGAGCCGCCCATGACGAGTGAACCGAACTCGGTGGGTCAAGGTGTGAACCGAGACCGTAGACGAAGACCAATTGGTAAGACCAATTGAGATGGGGCCATAAGACCCATGTGCTAAGCACATTGGGCTCAAGCACATTTAAGGGATTATAAATATGAGTGAGGAAAAAAAAGAAGAGGAGAGGAAAAAGAAAAGAAAGAAGAAGAAAAAAAAAAAGGAGGGAGGGAGGGAGAAAACGTTTCTCCCCTCCCTCATCCTTCCCTCCATCTTCCTTTCACCATCTCCTTCCTTCATCATTCATCGTTTGTCAATCCCGATCTGAAGTAGCATCGACAATCCGACCGTGATTTGCTCGCAAGACCAATATAGTCTCGATCCTGACCTTTGTCTTCCGCTGCTGGTTGAGTCGAGTTTCCGTAAGAATCGAAGTAGATAACTCAGACCTACTATTATATACTGTTTATTTATTAAACAGGTAGCTAGATTCCTTTACAAACCATTTATGACTACTTGATCAAGCAAAGATTAATTAAATATATACTTTTTAATTAATTTTACATCTATGATATATATATTTACACGCTTAACTTTTAGATAGATTCAAATATTAATTAATAGACATCTACGATATATATGTTTACACGCTTTAATTAATTAAATATATACTTTTTAATTAATTATACATCTACAATATATATGTTTACACGCTTTTAGATAGAATAATATACATCTACGAGTCCATAGATTCTCTTCTTTTTTTTTAATTATTCGATATATGATTGTAGAATAATTTAAAATATTCCAACTAATTGAATGGGAAACTGAGCTTTTTTAATTTTTATCTTTGAAATCAAAATGAACTAAAAATTGCAATTTATTTTATAAAGTTTGTTTGGGAGGATAAATAATATAATATATTTCATAAATTTTATAATAATTGATGATAAATAAATAATAAAAAAATAAAAAAATATTGAAAATAAAATATAATATAGTGTTAAAAGTGGGTTCAAATTTTAAGACATTAAAAAATAAGAACAAAAATAAAATATAATATAGTAGACAATGGTAGAATAGTGATCCCTTAAATATAAGAGCAAAAAAGTGACTCTTAAAAAACTAATTTAAACGTAACTTAAATTAAAAAGAAAACTCAAAACTTAGGGCATCACCAATCAAGTACCGTTTTTGGTGCAAAACTTCAAATTTGGAGTAAAACGAGCTTCAACCAAGCTCTATTTCATGCTCCAAAATTGGGTTTGCTACAGTGACACGTCAAGTTTGACGCGGGAAAGTAGCAACTGTATTTTTTATCTTCTTTTTTTTTTATTTAACTCTCATTTATATTAATATCAATAATTTGTTGGACTAGTTTGTATTGTTTTATATACTTTTTATATTTGACATTTGATATGTTTGTATGTTTTAACTAATTTGAATACATTGTTAATTAATAATTTAATTAATTCACAAAATTATATGAAAAAATAAATTAATGAAAATTAAAGTAATTTCATACACTACAAAATAAAAACATAGTAGATTGATACTAACATAGATTAGTATGACATAATATTAAGACTAAACTAATTTTAAAAAAATAAAGAGATTAAACTAATAATAAAAATATGAAAATACACAACATAAGATAGATAATATAGACATAAAAATGAGTTAATACTCTAGTCAATCCATAATTTAATTAAATAACAAAATTTATTTTGTTTAATAAATAATGAAAAAATTAAGTTTGTATTTAATTTGTAAAATAATAATAATAATAAATGTAATTTACAAGTAATATTGAAAGAATAATCTTTTTTATAGTTAGAAATGGGGAGATATTTTTACAATAAATACTATATTTTCAAAAAGTTGTTGTAAGTATAGAGTGCTGAGTTAGAGATAGGCTTAGGGTACAATTTTTTTTCTTTCTTGCTGTGTAGAATTTAATGTGTAATACAGTATGCTATGGGGATATTGAGTAAAAAGGACTAATTGCACTCTCTATGATCAAACTTTTTGAGCATCTGATGACACTATTCACACAATCTCAACACTGGGAACTTGTGTTCCGAATAACTAATTAGCTAAAATACAAGAGATAATAAAATATCCGGTAGAAAATGAACTTGCCATATTAAATGAACCAACTTTTAAAATATATCGAGGTTGCTAAGGAGTCGTAGATCCAGATAGGGTGAAAATCGTAGAAAGGACGGAAATCTCTTTTCAGACTAGGCTTTGTTGCCGGGAAAACTCTCTGATCCACCAAAAAATGAAAAGCTTTTTATTGTCTGACAAAACGGTGTTTTCCAAAAAGCACTCCATGAGCCATGCAAAGACTTCTCGACTTTTGCTGGACTATTTTCATCTTATTCTTCTTTCTTCTTATCATCGTCGACTAGTTCATTCATTTGTTTTTAGCTAATGTCATGCAAGATCAACCTTTTCTCGATTGGAGCTAGACGATGGAAGTTTTGAATTCAGCTTTGACTATTCCTCTTTACGAGTAAAGGTGAGAGATGAAAAGTGAGAGGAAGAAAAGAAAGTATGTAAAGAGGAATGAAGGAGAGTAAAAGATTTTCAACTTTCTCTATTTCTCTCTTACCATAAATACCATAAAAAATGTATTTTTTTTCACCATCATATTAATTATATTAATGATGAAACACAAATCATGCACCTATTGTTGTGCATGCATATTTACCAAAATCGCGATCAATTAATAAAAGCTTTTTTGTCTTATATATGACCAAATTTCCACATTTTAGACTAAGACAAATTTAAAACAGCTGGCCACATACGTGGACGCAAAAAAGCTTCTTCTTTTGTCTCAAGCATCCATTTTTGTAACTTGAATCTCTTCTTTTTCACTTTGGTCTCTCTCTAATCCCTCTCATAAATTGAAAAACTCTCAACAAAATTGACATCCCTCCATACCTAGAGGATGGATCTACCCAAAAATCATCTCTACTTGTAAATTTTTGTCTGCTAAAAACAATTTTTCTTTGAGAGAAGACTCATTGAAAATAACGATGAAGACAACAAAGAACAATGAGACAGAAATCTGACGGATATAGTGCTAATTTCAGATTTACCCTTTCTATTTTTGGTTTTTAATTTAATTGAAAGAGAGATTGATTTCTTTCTTTCTTTATGTTCTTTTTTTCTTCTGCTAGGTGAATGGATTTATTTCAATTTTATAGTTTTGTTTGTTTTGAGAATGAGATTGTAGTTGATGGGTTTGTCTTTTTCGAGTTATTTTTTTTGGCTTAATATATGTAAACCCTCCTGAACTATCACACATCAGACAATTTATCTCTTCAACTTTACAAATACTTATACACCCCGCTAAACTTGTAATACGACAACTCAAAACCCCCTAGACAACACTATCGAAAGTACATGTGTTGTGTTTGAAAGTCACACATTTAACATAGGCGAAAAAATGCCAGCTCATCATTAAAAGGATTGCCACGTGTATCACATAGACTTTAAAATTGAAGGGCAACTTATAAAAATATGCTTATTTGAAAATTTAATTACAACTAGCATCCTAATGACTTTTTCTTAGGTACTTTTTATCTTTTGTACGTCAATATTCTCTTTCTACATGGAAATGTCAACTTTCCGTACATATATGTACGGACACCAAAAAAGTCTTTTTTTATTTTTGTTAAATAAAAAACATTAAATAGAAAAAAAAACCAAAAATAAACTTTTTAAAAGTTTTGAATAAACTTTAAATATACATTTTATACCTTTGTTTTACAGTTTAGGAATTGTATTCTTTTTATTTTTTTGGTCTTTTTTGAGTTTTGTTGACCTTTTTTATAACTCAACCTTTATTTTTTTCATTTTTCACATTTTGTCCTTTTCATTTTTGTTATTTAGTCCATCTTTTTGTACTTTATTTCTCGCTATTTTTTTGTTTTTTCCAGTTTTTTATTTTAAATTTTAACTTAAATAATCCTTAAATAAACTTTTTACGAGGCTTTAAAAAATAAACTTAAAATAACCATAAAATAAACTTTTTAAATAAGGCAAAATTTTAAAATAAACCTAAAATAAACTTCAAATGAAACAAAAATAAAGTTAAAATAAGCCCAAAATAAATCTAAAATTAAATCTTTTAAATAAAATAAACTTTTTTAAATTCATAAATAAATATTTTTAATCTGTAAAGTAGACCTAAAATAAACTACAAATAAACTTAAAATAATCCCAAAATAAACCTAAAATAAACTTCAAATAAAATTAAAATAAACCTGACATAAACTACAAATAAACCTAAAATAAAAAACCTTGAACCCTAACAAAGAACTACAAATAGTCATCAACTCCACAAAATCAAACAGAAACAATAGCCAAAAACAAATAAAAAAAGCCGCCATATCCATCAACCAACACAAACCAAGAAACCAGATCTACGCCAAACAATACAACAAAAAACCAGATCTGCATATAACGAATAATAGAAACTTGAACAAGTAATAAAAAGGACTCGTTTAAAAGTTCTCTAAAATTTTTTACTAATTTTTTTTTGTAACACATTTCACAGCGGCTAGGGTTTCAAAAGTAACCCTAGCCGCCGCACCAGTGCCCAGATCTGGAAGGAAGAGAGCTTGTTTCGACGGAATGAGCAGAAGAGCGAGGTGGAGCGAGTAGGAGAGCGACCAAATCTTGGAGGAGGAGGGCGTGCATTGACAACGAACGACGAGAAGAGTGAGCCCCGGAGAGGAGGAGAGCGAGCCCGACCAAGGAGGAAAGCGTGCGTCGCCGGTGAACGAGGAGAAGCGGGAGGCCAAGTGAGCAGGATAGCGGCCAGATCTCGGAGCAAGAAGGAGAGGGTGGAGAACGAGTCAGAGAGAGGAGAAGACGACCGACAAAAGAGGCGGGGAAGGAAGACGAAGCCGAGATGAGAGAGGTGAGCGGAGGAGATGAGTGAGGTGAGCGGACAAAAAGAGAGTAGTAGAGAGAAGGGAAGAGAGAGAAACAGTGAAGAGAGAAGGAGAGAGAAGAAAAAGAAGATGAATGAGAGAGGAGAAACACGAGACTCAGATAAAAAAAAGTTCTCTCTTGAAAATAAATTCTCCATAGAAAAATTTGCTTTTACCCTATAAAATGTTTAGATGCTGCGTTCCAAAAAAATGTAAAACGCAAAATAGTGCATATATAATTAAGAAAAAAGCGCATGCAGGGCATAATTAACCCAAAATTGAACCCTTAGCTTTTAGCCAACATAAACCATGGTCCCAATTAAACCAACCTTTAATCAAACTAAACCAAACCAAAAGACTAAACAACCCAACCCAACCCACCTTCACCTTCACCTTCATGTTCCATCTCGAAGCCCAACACAGTCACACTCCATCTCTTTCTCTCTCTCTGATCCACAGATCTTCACACCACCGATGCTCTCTCTCTCTGCTATCATTTTCTCTTGCTCTTGCTCTTGTCGCCGCCCATCCCTCTTCTCACACCACTAATCTTCTCTTTGTCGCTCTCACTGGAATCATCTCTCTCTTTTTCTCTCTCTCTTCCTGTGTGTGCACCTTTCATAGTGAGCGTGGGTGTGATGAGTTCTACTGGATGCGAATGTTTTGACGTGGCTTGTTTAGTTTAGTTGGTTGAGATCTGTTTTTGCAGTAGGTTTGTGGTGGGTGTGAGGCGTTTTTAGTTGGGCTTTCAAATTTGAAGCAATTGTTGAAAGGACGATGATGATGGCTAGAAGAGTGAACGATTTTGGGTTGTTTTCGTTGTGATTTTTGTGATTGCAGCAGTTGAATCTTCGCCATTGCCGCCACGTACACTTTGTTTAGGAGAATGAGTCAGAATAAATTGGAATTGTCAGTAATGAATTGAATTTGAATAGAAAGAAATATTTTATAAAAATTTTAACTTGTTTTTAAATTGTAAATAAAAGTTAATAAACAATTGTTTTATTTAGAATAGAATAATTATGATCAGTTTGATAATTATATTCAAAATTTGTCACCTTTCTTTTAGGTATTATTAAATATTTTTATTTGTTTTTTCATAGTGTAATTTTCTATCATATTATAAATTAATAATGAATAATGATATAAACATTTTCAAATAATTTGAATAAAAGAAAGAAATAAAAATAAAAAATAACAATCATATTTTAAAAAGTATGATGTATAAAATATTCAAATAAAATTATAAATAATTTTTTTTGCAATACATTAACTAATAATAATAAAGTACAAAGGTAGTTTGTAATAATATAATTTTTTTACCTTAAATAAAGTAAAAAGAATGAAAATAATAATGGCATTTTCCCTCGAATATTTTGTGAGATGAACCATTTAAGAAAGGGGAGTGGATCTTAATTTAATTGAACCATTTCTCCTTGAATATTATGTGATTTGATGAACCGTTTGTAAAACGGAAGTTGAATGAATGGTCTCTGAGTGTTGGTTATGATTTCATAGCCTTGGCGCATGTACATTTGAAAATTAGATGAAGCCGTTTTATGTGGAATTTGGTAGGATGTAACCGTTGTTTGGTCCTAATTTTTGGAGTTTTGTCATAATATGTAGTGAAAATTATGCAGGTACAATTTCAAGTGAATGATGCAATTGGCAGGATTGTAAATGCACTGCCAATTTACGTGTTAAACAATTTCAATAATACGTTTCCACCACATCGCTTGGTTTTCAAAATGAATGATGGGAAATGTAGCTGTAAAATGAAGGGCATCAAACGTATAGAATATGAAACAAATGTTGGGACAGTTTCAAAAGAACGATGGGAAATTTAGCTGTAAAATGAAGGGCATCAAACGTATAGGATATGAAACAAATGTTGGGACAGTTTCATAAGACTAGCGGAGAAAGACTTCATTAGTGTGAAATAAAATTGAGGATAAAATAGGTACAAGGATATAATTCACATTACAAATTTTTTTTCTTCCCTCCCCTCAATGAACCTACGGTAGTGTTACTAACTCCATCAAAATTAGTACAAATGCTAATCCTCCAAAACCCTTCCAATCCTTCCAAACAAATTTCAGTTTTTTTAAACCTCTCATAACCTTTCTATTCTACTCAAAACATTCCTCCCAAACAGAGTGTTAGGTTTTGAAATATAGGGGAGAGATGTGTTTAAGGTTCAGAGAGAGAACAAGGACATTGTTGTTTCAATTAATTCAAAATCAAAACCCTGATTTGTCCACTCTCTAATTAATTAATTCTTACTTGTTTCAATTTTTGAGTTTGTTGTTTCAATTTTTAGGTTTTCTATTTCTGTCTCGGGTTTGTTGTTTCAATTTCGGATTCAGTGCTCTTGCTTCTCTAGTTGATATGGGAATTTGTGAGATTGAAGAACTGGTCAAGAAATGTTGAGAATATATGAAGGAGGATGAGTTTGGCCTTTTAGATTTGTTAGATTGAAGAACAAGTTGATGTGGTTGAACTTTCAAGAACAGATCTGAAGTTTTCAGAGACTAAGTTAGATCATTCAGGGCGTTGGTTTAGTTTAGGGTTTCTTTAGATTGAAAATGAGGAAGAGGGTTGAAGTAATTCAAAGCATCGTAAGTGGTGAGAGGGAGTGGTTAGAGTTTGGTTTGGGTTGGTAAAGATGAGTGAGTATGAATTGGTTAGGATTTGAATAGATGAATGAATAATTGTTTTTTTTACTACCACATTAGCCTATTTTAGAGTTTTTATGCGCCTAAATTGATTGAAATACACGGTTACTGTCATGTCAGCTACTTAAAGGGTTTTGTGTTGTGTTTTCGATTCCAAAATTCGGGGGAGAAATTGCACGATCAATAGAAGTTCAGGGGGATATACATGTATTAGGCCTTTTTTTTTTCTGTGGCCATGGAGAGAGAAAGAGAAAGAGAGAGGGAGGGAGAGGAGTAATTCGCAGAAGTCATACAATTGGAAATAAGGGAAAACAAATGTGCAACCACATGAAGGTTAGATGAACTATATTGTTATCTTCATTATTTCTAAACCAGTAAAAGTTTCCATGTTCAGGTTATGCAATATGCATATTCTTAAAGTAATACTTTAATATTTGAGAAATTAAAAAAATTACCATTATGGTCATATTTTATTGATGAATAGGCAAAATGGCCTTGCCTTTTACACCATTAACCGTGGTTTGAAGACCTGCGATACTTCGTAGACACTCCAATGGTAATAAAAATAAATATTTTTATTTGTCTAGCGTTATAGTAATTTAATAAATATAATTAAATCAGTTTCCTCTTTCTAGGCAAATAAAGAAAAGGGCTACAATGAAAAGAAACTACAGCTTCTTTCTAATATAACTGGGGCATTGAGGCCTGGTGTTCTTACAGCAGTGATGGGGGTTAGTGGTGCTGGAAAAACGACTCTATTAGATGTTCTTGCTGGAAGAAAGACAAGTGGCTACATTGAGGGACAGATAAGGACTGGTGGTTATACCAAGGTTCAAGAAACTTTTGCCAGGGTTTCTGGCTACTGTGAGCAAACTGATGTGCATTCTGCTCAAGTTACTGTGGGAGAATCTTTGATATTTTCTGCTTGGTTGCGGTTGTGTGCTGAAATAGACTCAAAAACTGAAGTTGCACTATCTCTTCTTAAAATTTGAATTTGTGTACTTTGATGATGTAATTTTCTATTGACGTTGAAGCTGCTTGTTTCACAGAATTTGTGAATGAAGTGTTGGAGAATATAGGGCTTGATGGCATAAAGGACTCCTTAGTAGGCATTCCTGGCGTTAATGTTCTTTCGACCGAGCAACGAAAGAGGCTTACAATAGCTGTGGAACTTGTAGCCAATCCATCTATTATTTTTCATGGACGAACCTACAACAGGTTGGTAAGTTAGCAACCTACTATACACACACACACACACACACACACACACACACATATATATATATATATATATATATATATATATATATATATAACTATCTTATTGTTCAAAACAAAACCACAGTAGCAAAACCACCTACTAGACCCAAAAATTCGTCCAACATCACGCCATACAATATTGACCATTAATTCCTTCAAGGAAGAGCTTAAACAAAGCAAAGGTAATTCTGATATTGTAATAGCT
>CAODLS011820640.1:0-36017 GCA_948243855.1 Flueggea neowawraea | reverse complement strand
TATATATATATATATATATATATATATATATATAACGTTTTATATTTATAAATATTTTGAACAAATATTTGGATAAGTTGGGTATGATGTCTGTATCTCTGAGTATTGTGCGAGATGGGTCGAGCTCTCATAGACTATTCGTCTCGTTCGCCGGTCACGATCCTGAAATAGGTCGTGACGTCTTTCGTACCTGAATTTCTCCAGTAAGTAGCGAAATTTTTGGTCTGCTTGTAGGCAAGTAAGAGGTCTTTTTCTCTTCCTTTGGTCCATTTCCGGTCAATTTTTGGTTTGTTTATGTGTCTCTATGCAGGGTAAGAATTTGATTGCCTGGTAATCACAATGTGCCTTTGTTTTCTTATGTTCATCTCTGGAAGTAAAAATTTAATTATCTTGCAATCAAAGTGTGCCTTTGTTTTCTTATATGGCTATATGCAGAGTAAAAATTTGTTTACCTAGTAATTAAAGTGTTCCTTTGTTTTCTTGTGTGCCTCTATTCAGAGTGAAAATTTGATTACCTTGTAATCAAAGTGTGCCTCTGTGGGAGTAAAGTTTTGATTACCTTCGAAGCAATTTTAATCAAAGTGTTGACTTTGTTTTCTTGTGTGCCTTTGTGGAACAAAAATTTGATTACCTAGTAGTCAAAGTATGACTTTGTTTTCTTATGTGCCTTTGTGGGAGCAAAAATTTGATTACCTAGTAATTGAGGCGTGCCTTTGATTTCTCATGTGCCTTTGTTCGAAGCAAAAATTTGATTACCTAGGAATCAATGTGTGCCTTTTTTTTCATATGTGGGTGGGAATAAAAATTTGATTACCTAGTAATCAAGGTGTGCCTTCGATTTCTCATGTGCCTCTGTCCAGATAAAAAATTTGCTTACCTCGTAATCAAAGTGTGCCTTTGTTATCTTTTGTGCCTCTGTGGAAGTAAAACATTTGATTACCTTGTAATCAAGGTGTGCCTTTGATTTCTCATGGGCCTCTGTCCGGAGCAAAAATTTGATTACCGAGTAATTAAAAGTGTGCCTTTGATTTCTGGTGTGCCTTTGTCGGGAAGAAAAATATGATTAACCAATAATCAAAGTGTGCCTTTGTTTTCTCATGTCCCTCTGTCTGGAGCAAAAATTTGATTACCTTGTTATTAAATTGTGCCTTTGTTATCTTATGTGCGTCTATGGGAGTAAAAATTTGATTACCTAGTAATTAAGGTGTATCTTTGTTTTCTTTTGTGCCTTCGCAGAGTAAAAATTTGATTATCCAGTAATCAATGGGTGCCTTTATTTCTTATACGTCTTTGTGCAGAGTAAATATTTGACCGAGTAATCAATGTGTGTCTTGTTTTCTTATGTGCTTTTGAGGAGAGCAAAAATTTGATTACTTTGCAATTGAAGTGTGACTTTGTTTTTTCTATGCCGTTGGGATGATAGCCCATTAAGCTTAATGGGCAATTCTCTTTCACTTGATAGTGGCGTGTAAACTGGTTCCGAAGGCTAATCAATAATAAATAGTTGTTCTTCTTTTCTGGTCCCTCCCTTGATGAGACAAAGAAAGCAACTAGTTGTGTGGTAGGCTATATTAGTGCCTGAGGAGCAAAGTAGAACTGGTGAATTGTTGTTTTTATAGCTTATCACTCAACTATGCTTCATCTTTTGACTCTATGTCGCTCGAAGCCATTTCATCCGCCCTCTTTTGGGTTAATAATCAATAAGAGATTCATTCTCTTTGCGTTGTCCCTCCCTGATTAATGGTGCCTTCTTATTCTTTAAAAAATGACGGTTAATACATGCCTTCTTATTCTGAAAATTGCACTGCATGGAGGATGGTAATTGGGACAAGCCATCTAAAGTTGTTGCCTTATTCTGAAAATGTCGATTAATATGTGCCTTATTCTGAAAATGCACTACATCGTGGATGGAAATTGAGACAAACCATGTGAAGTGGTTGCCTTTTTATGTTGTTTAATCTGTGCCTTCTTATTAAAAAAAAGGAACGTTTAATATGTGCCTTATTCTGAAAAATGCACTACATCGTGGATGGAAATTGAGACTAGCCATCTAAAATTGTTGCCTGGTTAATAATTGGTTAATATGTGCCTGCCTTATTCTGAAAAAGAAAACGATGGTGGCTTGTGTTTTAATGTGTTACACGTTCTTAATGCACTGTATCGTGAAAGGAAATTGGGATAAGCCATCTAGTATTGTTTCCTTTTTATTATAGTGATATATGTCTTCTTATTCTGGAATAAAATGAAGGTGGTTTTATGCACTACATCGAGGAAGGAAATTGAGATAAGCCATCTAATGTTGTTACCTTTTTTATTATGGTTAGCACGTGCCTTATTACTCTGAAAAAATGGCGGTGGCTTGTGTTTAATATGTTACATGTAGGCTCGATGCAGTAGGTTGTGGAAGGAAATTGAGACAAGCCATCTAATGTCGTTGCCTTTTTATTGTGGTTAATATGTGCTTCTTATTTTAAGAAAATGTTGGTGGTTCGTGTCTAAATGTGGTACATCAGTGCTTAATCCACTATATCGTTGAAGGAAATTGAGACGAACCATTAATGTTGTTGCCTTTTTATTATGATTAACATGTGCCTCTGTTTTTGTGAAAAATTGATGATGGCTTTAAATGGGTTACACAAGTGCTTAATGCACAACATCTCAAAAGGAAATTGAGACCAGCTGGTATGTTCATGAGGCCAATTAGACAACAAAGCTTTTATATAAGTTGGTGAAACAAATTGTATGTGTACCTTTGTTTTTCATGGGACAAGTTGATATTTTTATACTTTGATTCTGGTGCCTTAAATGGAATCGATAAACTTGTATCTGTGTAGCTGCTAAACACACTCAAGCATATCTTTCGTACCTGAATTTCTCCAGCAAGTTGCCAATTTTTTTGGCCTGTTTATAAGCTGTATAAGAGATTCGTTTCGCTTCTTCTAGTCCTTCTCTGGTCAAATTTTGATCTGTTTATATGCCTCTGGGCAGAGTAATAATTTGATTGCCTAGTAATCAAAGTGTGTCTTTGTTTTCTTATATGCTTTGGGGGAGTAAAAATTGATTACTTAGTAATCAAAGTGTGTATTTGTTTTCTTATGTGTAGAGTAAAAATTTGATTACATAGTAATCAAAGTGTACCTCTGCTTTCTTGTGTGCCTTTGTCTGGAGTGAAAATTTGATTACCTTTTACTTAAAGTGTGCCCTTTTTTTTCTTGTGTGCCTCCGTGGGTAAAGATTTGATTACCTAGTAATCAAAGTGTGACTTTTTTCCTTATGTGCCTCGATTCAGAGTAAAAAATTGATTACATGATCAAAGATTTGGTCCCTCCCTTGATGAGATAGAGATAGTGACTTGTTGGGTGGTGGGCTATATTAGTGCTTTAGGATCAAAGCAGAACCGATGAATTCTTGTTTCTATAGCCTATCACTCAGCTATGCCCTATCTTCCCCATCTAAGTTGCTAAGAGCCTTTTCTTCCGACCTTTTATTGGGGTAGTTACATATACACTCCACTTAGTTACATTAATTTTGAATTCATGCTGTCAACTTTCTGTATTTTAGCAAATTTTGCAAAATTATCTAAACAAATATCTAAACATATAAACTTGTTTATAATTGTTTATATAAATAATTATAAACAATTACAAACAATTATAAACAAATATAAATAAGAGTCCGTGAATTTGAAAATTACAACCATACGGATGAAAATAGTATAAAGTATACTTGTAATAAACATACTCAGACCGTACGGAGCAAATTTGGCAAACATTTTGTGGTGTAAGATGTAATTATCACCCTTTTATTTGCTAATAATTAATGAGATTTCTCTTTGGCTGGTCCCTCCCCGTCTAATGTTTTTGCCTTTTTATTATGGTGATATGTGCCTTCTCTTTCTAAGAAAAAGAATGACGGTGGCTTGTTTTTTAATGTGTTACGTAAGCACTGGATCAGTGAAAGAAATTGAGACAAGCCATCTAATGTTGCTGCCTGTTTATTATGGTAAAGATTTGCCTTCTTATTCTGGAAAAAATGATGGTGGCTTGTGTTTAAATTTGTTACATATGTGTGCTTAATGCACTATAGTGTGGAAGGAAATTGAGACGGGCCATTCAATGTTGTTGCCTTTTATTATGGTCGACATTTGCCTTTTCGTTCTTTGTAAAAATGATCGTGGCTTTAAATGCATTACACTAACACAAGTGTTTAATGTTAGTCGATTTTTGCTTTGCTTATTCCGGAACTTAAAAAAAAATACTTTGGCTATCTTGCTGTTTTAATGGGCTAACATTAGTGCTCAAACAAATTGATGGCGCTTACGTTTTTTAGGTTCTACCTATTTGATTGATCGATCAATACAAAGGTTTGCTCTCTTCTTCATGTCCCTCTCTCTTTATAATTGCCTTATTATGAAACAGAAAGAATGGTGGATTGTTGCTTGACTTGCTATACCAATACTAATGCTCTAGGTGCTACAAATGTCAAAGGAACCAAGATAAATTCATATATACCCATGACTTAATCAGCAAAATGGTGCTTTAGGGAAGCTAGATAAATCCATTTTATTTATGAGGATATTATTTTCTCTGTTACCTGGCCAATGGCTTTGTTATTTGTCCCTCCCTTGAATGTGGAATTTCTCTTCATATCCCTGTAACCGTGACTTAATCCATTTTGTTAATAAGGAGATTTATCCTACATTACTTGCTCAGAGGGCTTTGTTATTTGTCCATCCCCTATATGCGTATTAATGAAGAGTTTAATTCTCTTCATAGCACTATAACCATGACTTAATGGGTAGAAGGATGCTTAAGGGAAGCTATGCAAATCCATCTTGTTTATGAGGAGATTTATTCTCTATTACTTGTCTAGTGGCCTTGTTATTTGTCCCTCCCTTGATTACTCATCTTTTGATGCCTGATTACTCATCCTTTGATGCATATTGTCCTTCTCTTGATTTTGGGATAAAGATAGCGGCTTTGTTGAAATGATTGCTGGTTGTTGCCTAATTTGTTGTTCAATGGGTGGTTATGTTTAACCTATTTGACAACTATCTAAGAAGTTGAAACAAATTCTGGGTGTTGCCTAATTTTTCATGTGCCTGTTTTCTAAGGTCTCTTTCTTGTCCCTTCCCTGATGCATTATTATGAGACAAAGTGGTTTGTTATTTGAGGGGTTCTACTAGTGCGTGAAGCTCAAAAAGACCTGTGTAGCCTATTACACAACAAATTCATATCTCTTGTTGCTAACTTGCCAGAGCGAACTGTCTTTGTAAACTCTATCGTTGCTGCATAGTTGGTTGTAACATTTTTGAGTTGTTTGTTTTTAGGATAATCCGCGTTGTTCGAATGAGGATGGGATTTTGCTCATGTTCATGTTATACTCATGTTCGTGGAGTTTTGGTTTGGTCTCATTCATCCTTTTCAATTGTCTTCCTAGTATCCAGATTTCTGAACCTGTGGCCTGCAATTGCCTTTGATTGGATAATGAATCTACCTTGCCGGATATTGTCTAGTTTGTTTTCCTCTTGCTTTCCTGTTGCCTGGCTATTAAAGAGGATGGATTTTGACTTTGGATCTTTGGCTAGAGTCTTAGTTTGTGTTTGTCTGCATCATTTTTCAAGTCTTGAGTTTTTGGGAGTAGTTTTTGGTTCAGGATCTTTAATGAGCTCCCAAACTTTTTATTAATCTATTTTCTTTGTGTGTGGCTCTGGGTGCGCTATATCCTAATTGGATGTTTTGTTTTCTTCTTACTTTTGCAGCCTTTAAAACCTACTTGGAGCATCTCATACTGTATAATTTCTTCTCGATAAAAATTGTCCAGGCATTTTTCCTGATGTGCACTCTTTTATGCTCGTAAGACAATCCAAAATGTGTGTGGATGGCTACGTTGTCTTTTAACTTTCCTATTGTATATTTCTTCTGATTGGAGTTTGTGGTGATTCTCAATCCGGTCTTTGTGGGTGATGTAGGCCTTTTCTTGGATTTGCTGGCAATCATGTCATGGAAGGCAGAGGAAGCTTGGTGTGATATTTCTTCCATTGGTTACTTGAACAAGCTATTTGGACTAATGCTATTGGTTTTTAGTCATCATCTGTTCTGTTTTTGTTTCTTGTCATCTTGAGTTGTTTAATTAGGATTCATCAGCTAGTTTCTCAATTGGAGACCTTCCGAAGTTGGGGTTCTGACAACAATTTTTGTACGCATTTTAATTGCTTCTGGACTCTTTTATTAGAAAATCATTTTTGGTCTGTAGAGAACTTTTCTTTAACAAGATGACTTTAATTTTTTTTTTTAATTTTTTCTTCGTTCATGCAGCAGATGCTTTCGGGGTGGTGTTTACAAAGTGTTATTCACTAATTGGTTCTACAACTTCTCTTCTTCTTTCCTCTTATATTGAGGCGTTCACCGCTAATTTTGTCCTTCATTTACTAATCTGTTCTCGCCTAGAATACTTTTCTTATGACTACTTTTATGAGCGAACTTTTAAGTTACAGACTTGACATATTTTTGACTACTATATCATTGTCTTTGTTGTTTTTGGATTGTCAACTGACAACTCGAAGACTCCGAGTTGATTAGTGGTCTACATTAGTGCTTAGTGCACTGCATTATGAAAGAAAACAGAGGGAAGTTAGTGTTTATCTGATAGATATATTCGGCATGGCAGGTTCTTATCTCTTGTTGCTAATTTGTTGGTTCAAATTTTTGCTGTTTTTTCAATCGGCCTGTATGTAGGTTGCTGCCTGTATAAGTAAGAAAATTCTTTTTTCTCTGGTCGCTATGTCCCTTTCCTCTCGATTGTTGCATTGCTATTATGTTTAATTTTGGCGTTCTGATTTTGGAAGTAGGAAAGAAAAATGATTGGTGGCTTGTTATTAAGGCTATACCAGTGTGTAACGCTCTTTAATGAGGAAACAAAACTGATACGAGTTAGTAATTGTGCATAGCCTATCAAACAACAAAGACCTAAGTGGTTGAAGCAAACCGTGGGTGTTGCTGGTTTGACATGTGCCTGCTCTTTATGCAGATATCTTCTCTCTATTTCTGGTCCACATCTCTTGATGCTTTGCTATTTTATAAATATAGTAATTTGTTGTTTGCCTCTCCTCTCAATTGTTGCCTTTTTTGTCGCCTTCTTTCTGATTGTGGAAAATAATAACTATTGGTCGCTTTTTATTTAATAATTTTGGCCGAAATAGCAAAATAGCAAATGAAGAGGGTTGAACTGGTCTTTCAAAACTGAAATTAGATTTTAAAACCTCTTGTAGAACCGAAAATGATGAAGAATATGACAATATAAGCATAAAGTAATGTAATGTGAAAAGCCTAAGGAAACAGAAAATAGTACTACCACTTGCTTTACTAGGGCAACCTCTCTAATACACTTCAAGCTTCTGTTTTAGGATCCTTTCAATTTTTATTTTATTTTATGGGTGTTATGAGACCTTAGAATTTCTCACAAAAATTAAATGAGTACTAAACCATCTTTCAATTGAATTTAAACTCAGCTCAACAAAGAAAGAAACTAGTTTTACATAAGTATATTATCAAAAACTGTTTAGAAAGAAATATGCAAATGTAAACTAATACTCGTGCTTCCTTCTTGAGGCCTATTTATAGTAAATAATGTTCTCTTGGCCGTTGAAATTTTTTTTTGCTGTTGGAGAAGATTTTGTGACCATTATAGGCATTTTACTTCAAGCTAATAGTATTAACTATTCTTCTGATAGAAGTTTCGTTAGAACTTCTTCTTCCAGTATAATTAATCCTAAAAATATTAACGAACCTATAAATAGAAGTTCTGACCAATTTTTTTGGGCTACATTCATTTTTTTTATTATTGGAAGATTTTGAGTCTAAGCTATTAGTTTTTTGTTCTTCTGCTAAAAATTTCAATAGAACTTTATTCCTAATATAGTTATTATTGTGCCACGTCATTCCATTGTTTTTGAGTTTTAACTTTTTCGGTCCAACTTGCTGGAATTTTTTGAATCTACGTACATATGCATAACTCTTTTCAAAATTTATCAAGGAGATATATCGATAAATTAAAACCTATTTATATTGATTAGGTCCAAAATTATTTTTCTTAATATGTCCATGTTTTCTAGTTTATCTCTTTTCTTGTAGATATCAAAATTCATATTTAAAATTTTGAGCTAATAATCTTAATACTCAACTATAAATTAAACATTAATAAACATCGAATTCAATTTTGGCATAGAGAAATACATTAAACTCATTAATCATCTTTGTTCAATCAATCAATTTTAGCTTATCTTAAATATACAATTAAATCTAATTTTACTTAATTACTTTTTATCATTTTTTACATCAAAATATATTAAGATAAATATATAAGGTCAGCAAATGGGCTGTACTCATAATGCCCTATAAATGTAGGATTGAAATTGAGCCAAGCTTTTTGTGAAAAATTATAAACCAGTCCCTAAATGGGGAATCTAGCTCCTAAATTATAAATCAATCCCTGAACACAAATACACTTTTTAGATGCTTCTAGAAATTGGAAACAAATTGAACACTATAATAATTATATAATATTTGAAAACCATTTAAATGCTAATCGAGTACTTTTAAAAAAATTATAAAAATATTTTTTTAATACTTTATGAATATAAATTGAATACTTTTAATCAAAAAATTGTTAAATATTTTTAAAACTTATTTTGAAAACTAGTTAAATACTTTTAAATTATTTGTTGAATATTTTCACCCATTGAATATTTATTGAAAAGCTATTGAATATTATTTGAAAACAGATTAAATACTTATTCTAGATTATTTAAAAATTTTGTAAATACCAATTGAATACTATTTTTGAAAAAAAAATTAATACCCTGTTGGAAAACTGTTTGAACACAGATTGAATTTTTTAAAAAACAAATTTAGTTACCAATTGATTACTATCTGAAAACTGAGTAAATACCAAATGAATAATTTGGCATTGGTCTTTATTTTTAGCTATACATATATTATATATATATCTCTTAGTTTTCAAATTTTTTTTCAATTGAGATCTAGTTGATTTTCAGTTTTTTTATCTCATTTATAGAAAATTTTAGAGGAAATTACACCTCTTTTTCCTTTTTTGATTTCACAAATACAACCCAATCAATTATGTTTTCAAATATATAGCGATATTATTTTTCATTTCCCTAATGTCACACTATTTATGTTCTTTTTTTTTCTCTAGTTTTTCTCTTTCTCTCCTCCCTCTCTTTTCTCTCTCTTCTCCTCTCTCTCCTACTATGCCTCATTCTCTCTCTCTCTCTCTCTCTCTCTCCTCTCTGACTCTTCCACAAGATTGTCTCTACCACCATCTTCTTCTCCGCCTCCCTCTCTTCCTTCTCTCTCCTCCCTTCTTTTCTCCCTTCGCATATCTGACTTTCCTTTCTCTCTCTTTTCTCTCCGGTCTATGGTCCTCCCCCTCTTCGGTTCTCTTTTTCATCGATGAACTTAAACGAAGATGATGCGATTCTACTAGATCTGGAGAGAGACGGTGACGTGAGGACGATCGAGAGAGAGAATGAGAGATCTAGGTAGAGAGAAGCTACAAGAGGGAGAGTGGGATAAAGAGGCGTGGTCAGGGTGGAGAGAGCAGTAGGTAGAGATGGGCAGGGTTTTCAAAACCCTAGCTATACCCCCAACAAAAAAGACCAAAGTTTACTAAATTTTAAAAAACAAATTGGTTTGTACTCATCCTGTACTCATCTAATTTTTTTTAAGACCCTATTGTACCCCAACAAAGGACCAAAGTTCACTAAATTAGTACTTAAATTTGGGTTTGTACTCATTCTGTACTCTTCTTTTCCCGTTTTGCTATTATCCAAATAATAAACAGAAAATTAAAAAAATTAACTTGATTGTTCTCATTGTGTTAGTACTCTTGCTGTACTCCACATGTACTCAATTATACTAGTAAAAAGAGTTTCAATTTTTTGTTATATTAGGTGTACTCGTATTGTTCTCCACATTTACGCGATTTTACTGGTCAAAAGAACTTTTATTAACACTAATCTGTACTCAAGTTATTCTCCACATATACTCATTTTTTACTGGACAAAAGAGCGTTCATTAACATTAGTTTGTGACTATACTTAACTTGTTCTCCACATACACTCGCTCTTTAATGGTCAAAAGAACATTCATTAACACTAGTCTATACTAGGGTTGTACTAGTTCTCACTGATTTAAAGACAGTAGTCAAAGCGCAGTTAATTTTTAACTGTTATATTTTTAAATATTTTATTCCGTATTTTTTTTGTATGTTTTTTACATGTTGTTGCATTTGAGAAATTATTTTTGTTTTGTTAGTTATTTGTGTGAATCACCCAAAATTTTATTATGGTGTTTAACCAATATACAAATAGTATTTAACTGGTATTTGTGTCATCCGGTGTTTGCAATTTACAATTTTAATCGTCTCGGGGCTCTGCAATTACAAAATTTTAGTCGCATTGGGACTCAAAACGAAAAAAAGGTCGCGTGTGTTGGTTATTATTATCTTTTCAAATATTTTTGCAATTGCCCTGGTAATTTTATTTTTACAGTCACATACATATGCCCAACTCTATTCTCTATATACAGCTACCAACTCCTCACACGTTTTCCTTATTCTGTTGTCTACAAATCTCTCTCGTTCACTCACTCAAAGGTTCACAATGGAGAGACTTGAGAAGCTTACCATTAATGATCCAGAACCAGAAGCACTCCCTGAAGTCATCAATATCCTCACTCCTCACTCTGCAGGTCTCTCCTCCACTCTTCAAAAACAATGAAATTGATTTCAACGCACATTAATTTACCAACTTATATGTAATCTTTTCTTCTTGGTTTATCTTTTCAGAGGGTTTTTATGCAAGAAACAACCCGTTTCAAATCTCAGGGCCAAAGGGTATCATGGAACTAAAGCCAAGGAAAGAAAAGAACAGCTTTGTTGCGAGGGTGGACTTGCCTGGTGTTTCCAACCATGAAGACATCAAGTTCTGGCGCGAAAAGGAACATAAAGGTACTATCTTTTTTGAAGCTGAAGCACCCATTGTGTCTGCTTATGATCATCCTGAAGCCACCGGCCTTAAATATTCTGGTTCGGTTTCTCTTCCTTGCAAGTGCTGTGAGGTCTCTGGCCATTATGGTGGGTTCCTGGGTGCTGGTGTGCTTAGGTTGCTTTTGAAAAAGGACACAGATTCGGAACAACCATGCTCTCAGCAGAGTAAAGGTAAGATCTTTTTTACTTTATTTTTCTCAAAGTATATTATTGTTTCGGACGAGTAAGGTTCTTTTTTTTTTTTTAGTTGTTGTTTTTGGCTATATATGAAAGTTCTATTGAAGAACGAGTAACAGTACTAATCATGAATCATCTTCTTTGTATCTGTTATTTTCGTCATTTTCAAGTTCGTTTCAGTTTCAAAGAAAGTTATTTTTTTTTTGCATGGGCAAATAATAAAGTTAGCCCCTTTCTTGATTCTTGTTTTCTTTTTTGCTGAAATTCCTATGGTTTCTGTTTTCTATTTATAAATTCTGTTCTTTTGTTGGTTGCACCTTACTAATTGGTTGATTTTGATCATTTTTTTGATGTAGTTGGCTCTCTTTCGGATGGCAATGAATCAACTGCAACAGGTTTGTAAATGCATTTCTCAGTCCTGCTCAAATTAATTTGTAAAATACTATATTTGAACAAGATGTGATTGGTAACAGGCGAGACAGAGGAGCATCCATTTGTGACAAAGGGGTCAAAGAAGGCATTTGAAGCAATACCCACAAAAGAAGGTGGACTGTATGCAAGGATAAACATGCCTGGGGTAGATGAAGGCCTTAGGTTGTCAGTTGAGAATCATGAGGTGAAGTTCCAAGGGCAGAGTGAGTATGTGAAGTTCGGGGATGAGTCTGAGTTTGAGGATGAGGATCTTAGTGTTGAGCGTAGGTATATTGGTAGTATCAGTCTTTTCCCTCCTACTTCCAAGATTGAAGGCAAAGTTTTGCATGACTTGAAAGATGGTGTTCTCAGGATTGTTATCCCGCCACAGTCTGGCTAGTTCTCTTGACATGGTTCTGATTTTGTGCCACCACCATTAGTTTCGTTAAACTAGTGTTAAGTATGCAAGAATACGGTTTCTCTTTCTAGCTAGATATATGAGTTTTGTGGTGATTGATGATCATAGTTGTGGATGGTGGTAGCTGCTGGTGCAAGCAAACACTGGATCTTTTAAACTAATTTTGGACTTGATTTGTAGTTTTGTTAATGCTTTTATGGGATGATATAGACCTATATATTTATTCATTTCTTCTATATTAATACAGTTCCACACGCTTAATGCATGTTTTGTTTTATTTGCTGAGAAAAAAAATCCAACTAAATAAATAAGCTTGTCTAGACGTAAAGTCCTCGATCCCTAAGTGTTTAAAGCTTATTGCTTTGATAGCATATTGCATAGCATGTCATGGCATTGCTGATCTGTTAATTTTTTCTTTGGGCTGGTAATTATAAAATTAATTCAAAATTCATATTCCTGGTCAATTTACACACATATTTGAAAATAAGAAAAACATATTTGTTACGAGTTCTTGAAGAAAATTATACACACAAGATGAACGTAGCTCATTGTAAGCTTGGAGAAGAAGACTAACGTCTAATTAATTAATAACGGCTAAAATGAAAAAGAAAGAAAAGAGTAAAACTAACAATTTTAAGAGGAGATTGATTACAAACATATATTCGACATCGATTCTAAAACTTTTACTTAAGAGGACTTCAATTTATAATATTCTCTGATATTCTTAATTCAATTGATTAGTAGCTAATTGTTTTCTTTTTAACAATAATGCAAGTAATTAAGAGGACTTCGAATTTGATGTCTTCTGGTAGATCATTGTTGCAGCAAGTTATTGATGATTGCAAACTCATTCTAGATCAATTACAAGATGTTAGGATTCATTTTGCTCGTAGGTCTGCGAACCAGAATGCTCAATGTTAGCTTGGGCCCCTAGTTCTTTGTCAGACAAACATTATTAGGGTCAAAATATTCTCCCATTCTTGTATCATATGCAGTCTTAGCTAGCCTTTTTCTGAATGAACTCATCCAAATATGCATTAAAAAAAAGAAGTGGTGGTTGCTTGCTTCCACAAATTTAATTTAAATTCACAAAAAAGGGTAATGTTTTGGGTTGGTAATGTGATCACGAGCAGTAAAAGCACTTTAGGTTTCAGCATATTCTGAGTACCATGAAGCAACAGAATCAGAACGAGAGAATAAGCAAGGCCTAGGCTTAACCAGCAAGAAACCCACAGCTGGCGCTCCTACAACGTCTCCAACCTCTGCTAACAAAAGAGAAACATTGGTCACAGTCAATACTATTTACTTACCAATTCGGGTGACTATTTACTGCTTTTTTATTACCTTCAGGAATATTTGACCATCCTGTTACTTGATTCAGCCACACAATGCAGGGTTAGCAAGAGGAGGAAATTTGCGTGCTTCCACGTCTGCTTAAAAATGGTAAAGCTTTTTGCGTCACGAGTTTCAAATTGCCAATGTGAACTTTTAAACAACGTCTCATTAGCTGGGAAATGAACAAACATTTAATGCTGGAGCAGATGAAGTTTTATGTATACCACTTAATACATTTAGTAGACTTTACAATTTTTTTAGTATAGGAAGCCTGTTTAACTTATAATATTTCCATTTTAAGGGTAATTTTTTTTATAAGTACCATTTTAAGGGTAATATACTTGAAAAAATGAAAATGGTCATTGTGTGCTAAACAAGAAAGTCTAACATGATCATAATCTCCGATATAAAAACCGTACATGATGAAAGATTGCTAGTTCTCAAACTGCATATATAGCAATATTTTCTTTAGAAACTAATAATTAGAATGCTAAAAATTATTTTATCAGACAAAAAATTAATTAATTTTCTAGACTAAAAAGACTCATTCAAATCCAATTCTTATAAAAATTCAAGCATTGTTATAAACATATTTGCCTTATTATTATTTTAATATGTAACGTATTGCATTTTTATTATAATATTCAAGATTTAATAAATTAATGCACAATATTTACAATCATTTATAAATGTATAGCCATCTATATATATATAAATAAAACTAAATACATACATTGAGTTTACTTTTTCGATATTTGACATTATATTTTTCTAATAAGTAATTTTATCACTATATGTCTTATCCAGTTTTTTGAATATATAAATAAAATATAATCTAAATATTCAAAATATTATGTATAAAGAAGATTTCTAAAATTTAATATGAGATTTTTTTACAATTATATAATATTTATATTCATATAATTTTTACATTTTTATATTCTTTTAATTTGCCATAATTTTTTATTATAGTCTCAAATATTTATAAAAAAATAAAAAAAAATTCATAATATTTTGGAATAACATCTGAAAATAAAACTAGTTGTTATTTTATGTCATAGTGATGACAGCGTAATGTAAATTTTAAGTATTTTGGCTGTGAACAGTAAATTAGTAGCATAAAAGGACACATATGCGCCAGGATATAGAATATACTTGATAGAAAAGAACTAACAAAATATTAATAATAATAAATTTATATATAATAATAATTAGTTTTGCATAAAAGATAATAAGCAACAATAATTTCCAAAAAGAAAAGATAATTTCAGCTCTACCGTCTTATTTAAAATCCCACACCACCTCTGAAAGAAGCAAATCAAATCCCTACACTCGCATTCTCTGCAACAACAAAATGAGCTATAGAAAGCCAACATTTGTAGTCATGAACACTCAGTCGTGCGGCTTTCCTCCTTAAGCACACACCTTATCCACCCCTTCCTCTTCTCGACCACCCCCACCTTGTGATCTCTCTCTCTCTCTCTCTGATTTTTCTTTTCAAAATTGTATATTTTTTAACAACCAAGTACTGATTAAGCTTTTGTGTTTGTGGTCTCATGATGAAAGCAGGTGAAGAGTTTCCGGAGAACCCATTTCTGAAATCAGGGACAATGGAACCTTATGAGCTCACAGAAGTGAACAAGGTGCTACATGTGAGAGTGGACATGCCAGGCTGGTCTGAGAAGGACTTGAAGTTATGGGTTGATCATGTGGGGATGATTCATTTCTATGTTAAGGCTCCTGAAGATCCGACCCGTGGCTTCGGAGGGAGGACCTACGGTGGCAGTTTTGCGTTGAAACCTAAGCTTTTGATGGTGGAGGAGCATAAGGTTCAGGTCAAGGATGGTGTCATGTGGTTGGCTGTTCCTAAGAGATCAACCAAAAAGTAGGCCCTTTTAGTGATGTTGGTTTGGTGGTTTTATGGGTTTGCCATTTCCATGAAAAAGTTTGTTCCTTTTTAGGTTTTGCTGTGTGGTTTAGACTTTAGTGATCCTGGTCTGTAAATATTGATAGATTTTGTGGGTTTGATTTGGTCTGTTATGTTGTCTTGTAGTAGTGTCAAGTATAGATGATCTTGTTACGAGTGATGTTTGAAGCTTTTTTGTAACTCGTAACAAGCAATTATCTATTTTTCTTCGTTAATTTGAAGATCTAGCCAAATATTATCTATCTAGTACTTAAATGTCTATTGATCCAATCACTAAATAAGGTGACTTGGAGTTTAATAAGCTGTACCCTAAACCAACTTATCTAGTTTCTTGGTAGTCAACCTCTCTGCATACACTTTACTTCGTTGCAATTCTTAGATGCATGTACCGAATTAAGCATCAAAAATTAATTATCGAGGTTTCAAAATTACATTAGAATTAATGTTTTAATTAGCTAATTATTAACGACAATCACCTTGTAATGACATTAAAGGGCTTAATCTCTGTGCAAGTTTTCTAGTGGTTTCCACATATCTCCTGCCTCCTGATTCGCATTAAAGGGCTTCGTTTGTTTTTATCTGGTTGTGACTTGGAGGATGCAACAAGTTGTGAGAGCTTTAGAAACAAAATGTGATCTTGGTTTAGATAAATAAAGTATTTCCTTTGGAACTTTTCTCTATTTTTTGTTGTTTGGTTGTTTTGCAGTTTTATGAACATTAATCTTATCCATGTCGCAGTTAAAAAGAATTACAGCACCTAATTAATTACATTATATTAATTTTACAGTCACAGGACAAAAAAAAAAAAAAGGATCTACCAGCTCTTCTATATATAATCCTCACCTCAGACAACAATTCTTTTGTCTACAAATCTCTCTCTCCTATTTACTCAACATGGAAAACCTGGACAAGCACACCACTGATGACACAGAAGAACTCCCAGAAGTTGTCAATATGCTCACTCACTCTGCAGGTCTATCCTTCTCTCCACAAAAACAGTAAATATGTATCAATGCACATATATATACCAACTAATTATATTCTTCTCTTCTTGGTTTATTCTTTCAGAGGGTTTCTATGCAAGAAACAACCAGTTCCAAATCTCAGGACCAAAGGGTTTCATGGAACTAAAGCCAGGGACGAAAAACAACAGCTTTTGTGTGAGGGTGGACATGCCTGGTGTTTCCAAGATTGAAGACATCAATTTCTGGGGCGATGAGAGACATAAAGGTACTCTCTTTTTTGAAGCTGAAGCACTGGTTGTGTCTGCTTATGATCATCCTGAAACCGTTCCCCGTAAATATTCTGGTTCGGTTTCTCTTCCTTGCAAGTGCCGTGATGTCTCTAACTATTTTGGTCGGTTCATGAATGCCGGTGTGCTTAGACTGTTTCTTAAAAAGGTCACAGATTTGCAGCAACCATGCTCTCAGAGCAAAGGACCTAAAGGTTAGATCTTTCTACTTTATTTTTCTCAAATTAGATCATAATTGTTTCGGATGTGTAATATATATGATTTATTGTTGCTGTTGCTGTGGTGGTGTTAGTTTATATATGAAAGTTTAATTGAATAACGAGTAACTGTACTAATCATGAATCACCTTATTTGTATCAGTTTCTAGTCATCATTTTCAAGTTCCTTTCAAGTTTTAACTAGTAATTAGAAAAAGTTACTCTTTTTTTAATGAGCAACTGATAAAGTTAACACCTTTCTTGATTCTTGTTTTCTTTTAGTTATCTATGATCAGTGCTGAAATTCCTGTTGTTTTTGTTCTCTATTTATAAATTTGTTCTTTTGTTGGTTTTGCAGTACTAAATGTTTGATTTTAATCACTTTCTGATGTAGTTGGCTCTCCTTCTTCTGGCAATCAATCAACTGCAACAGGTATATTGTAAATGCTCTTTTCAATCCTGCATATTTAATTAGTAACAATATTAATTAATAAATTAATCAATTTATCGTATATGAACAAAACGTGACTGTGGTGACAGGCGAGAGAGATGGTTCTGGGCGTGAAACAGAGGAGCACCCATTTGTGAAGAGGGGGTCCAAGAAGGCATTTGAAGCAATACCCACAAAAGAAGGTGGATTGTATGCGAGGATAGACATGCCTGGAGTCACAGAGGAATTCCTTAGGGTTTCAGTTGAGAATCATGGGGTGAAGTTCCAAGGGCAGAGCGTGATTATGAAGTTACAAGATCAGTCTTTGAGTATAATGATGAGGATGTCGATGATGTGCGTAGGTATGTTGGTAGCATCTCTTTGCTCCCTCCTACTTCCAAGATTGAAGGCAAGGTTTTGCATGACTTGAAGGATGGAGTTCTCAGGATTGTTATCCCTCCACAGTCTGCTTAGTCTTCTTGATTTGGTTCTCATTTTGTTCCAACCATTATTTTTGTTACTAGTGTTAAGTGATGAATTTGGTTTCTCTTAATTTCTAGCTAGATATGAGTTTGTGATGATCATATAGCTGTGGATGGTGGTAGTTGCTGCTGCAAACGCTGGATCTTTTAACTAATTTTGGACTTGATTTGTAGGTTTATTAATGTTTTAGCTAATTTTGGACTTGATTATCCGTTATTTATATATATGCTGAATGCATGATTTGCTTTATTCACTACGAAATGATATAAATGAACAAATGGATCATTATAAACTGATGGTTTGTTTTCTTTACCGAATCAAATCACTATTCTATGCATAGTCTGTATATATGCGCTTGTAATATATATTTGATACAGGCAAGGCATGCACATTGCAGAGCATGTCATGGCATTGCTAATCTGTTGGTTTTTCTGAGGAATAAAAGCTGGTTGTCGGTATACAATTAATTCAAACTTCATATTCGAGGTCAATCTAAACACATATGAAAATAAGATCAACATGTTCGTTACGAGTTCTTGAAGGAAATAAATAAGTAATAAGCACAAATGTATACGCAGAAGATGAACACAGCTCCCGATGAGCTTTAAAAAGAAGACTAACGTTAAAAAAAATTAATGGCAATGTTTTGGGTTGGCTGATGTGATCATAAGCAGTAAAAGCTTGACACGTTTCAGCATATATATCCACTGTATTATGAAGCCGCAGAATCAGAATCAGCATGAGGGAGGGAGAGTGACCTGCAAGAAACCACAGCTGACTACACTTGGCACTCATACCATGCACATTGCCTGGCTGTGCTAATAAAATTGAAACACTGGTCACCGTCAGTACCATATAGTTACCAATTTGGGCTAGTCAGAATTATTTGAGCAGCCTGTTACTTGATTCAGGCAGATATGCAAAACAGAGTTGCCCCGTTTTGCGATAATGCTGGACTGCTCCAAGGAGAGCGTGCTCCCATATGCCCATATCTGCCTAAGCAAGGACAATGAAGTTTTACTTTTACTGCTTAATCCATCTAGCATAGGTGTGTTAAATAGAATTAATAAAACTCAACACTATTATAATCAGTGAACATTCCTTTCTTAAATTTACAATATTCTAATAAGTTCAAAGATATGAAACTTCTCCTTTCTAGTTTCTTCCTCCCTCTCAATCTTTTAATGGGGGAAAAAAATTCAGAGTCTTGTAAACATATTTATATGGTTGGTAAATATTGATTTGCTAAACTTTTGAGTATATACAGAAAGCAAGTTTAACATATATTTCCATTTGAAGGGCAATATACTTTTTTTTTGCCAACGTAAAGAGCAATATACTTGAAAAAAAATGAAAATGGCCATTGTTAATCTACAAGCAAGTTTACACGTATAAACCTTTCATGATGAAAGACTGCTAAATTCTGGATTAAAAAAAAAAAAGATGAAAGCTTGCTACATGCGAAAATTTTATTTTATCAAAAAAAAAATCAATTAATTTTCTATACTTAAAAGGCTCACCCAGTGCTAGTTCTTGTATAAATTCAAATACATATTGTCATGATCATATATGTTTGCCTTATTATTATTTTAATGTACAATATTTCATTAATTATAAATATTAATTGTGCATTTTTTAATTACACTTCAAAAGTTGTCATAAATAAAAACAAAAAATAGTATAATAAGTTCTGCATAAAAGATAATAATAAGCAACGATAATTTCCAAATCTTTTTTATTTTATTTTTTTAAAAAGACAATCTCAGCTCCATTCTCCTATTTAAAACCCCACCCCCCCTCTGAAGAAGCAAACCAAAACCCTATACTCTCATTCTCTGCAAAAACAAAATGAGCTCTAGAAAGCCAACATTTGTAGTCATGAACACTCAGCACACACCGTCTCCACCCCTTCCTCTTCTCGACCACCCCCTCCTTGTAAACTCTCTCTCTCTCTCTCTCTCTGTGATTTTTCTTTTCAAAATTGTATATTTTTTAACAACAAAGTGCTGATTAAGATTGTGTTTGTGGTCTCATGATGAAAGCAGGCGAAGAGTTTCCGGAGAACCCATTTGTCAAATCAGGGACAATGGAACCTTATGCGCTGACAGAAGTGAACAGGGTACTACATGTGAGAGTGGACGTGCCAGGCTGCTCTGAGAAGGACTTGAAGTTATGGGTTGATCATGTGGGGTTGATTCATTTCTATGCTAAGGCTATTGAAGATCCGACCCGTGGCTTCAGAGGGAGGACCTATGGTGGCAGTTTTGCTTTGAACCCCAGGCTTTTCAAGGTGAAGGAGGATAAGGTTCAGGTCAAGGATGGTATCATGTGGTTGGATGTTCCTAAGAGATCAAGCAAAAAGTAGGCTCTTTTAATGATGTTGGTTTTGTGGTTTTATGGGTTTGCCTTTGTCATGAAAAGGTTTGTTCCTTTTTAGGGTTTTGTTGTGTGTTTTAAACTTTAATGATCTGGGTCTATAAATATTGATGGATTTTGTGGGTTTGATTTGGTCTATTATGTTGTTTACCAGTGTCAAGTATGGATGATCTTGTTATGAGTATTGTTTGAAGCTTTCATGGAATGTTTTGGTTGATATTTCTGTCTTTAATTTCAAGCTACGCTTTGATATATGTGTTTGTTCAAATCTGGAAACGATTCACTTCCTTTAATTTGGAACTAATTTTTATTCTGCAGAAGAAAAACCTACTTTCTGTGAAGATGGCATTATTTTTAGTTTGCATAAAAATGTGTAATTAAGCTTGCTGCTGATGTTGTTGGATTTAACGGTTTCGACGTACATGATTAGACATACATGATTTAATTAGTGTCAACCGTGAGTAGTCATTTTTGTAAATGAAGAAGTTGGTGGAAGTTTTGCAGTGCTCTCTAGGCAACACCGACCCTCTTAATCTTTTCACTTCTCGATTTTTTTATCAACCTCAAGTTAACTCTTCGATAAAGAGCTCTCGAGAGCTCAACAAAAAGCTAGAACTTTATGTGTTTTAATTTCAAGGTTGGCTTTTTAGTTATATATGTTTGTTCAAGAGATGATTCACTCCCATTTAAAACTATAATGGTCTTTGATATTTGATTCATAAAAAAACCCTATCATTCTATGAAGATTGAGGTTATTTTTTGGTTAGCATAGAAATGGGTAATTAAGTTCGCTACTAATATCATTAGATTTAATGGTTTCTATAAACAGAGTCATACATGTTAGTGTTTGGACATTGACGATATTTTTTTGATAAGTATATTAACAATAAAAATCCTTATCTATTAAAGACGATTAAAACTTGGTTAAATCTCCTGCCGTTCTTGAGGTGTGGTCCAATCTTTGATCCTTTTTTAAAATTTTACTATATTGTCCTTGAAATTTTATTTTGTTAGTCTCTGTAAATAAAATTTAACTGAAAATGAATAAAATGTCTATTTTAATCCTGTCATTTTGTAGCTGAAAATTATTTTCTATCAGCAAAATATACATTTTTTCATTATTTAGACGAACAAAATGAAACCTAAGGAATCGTATAGGAGCCTTCTAGCAATGTAGGGAGCATGGCAAAGATTTAACTAAATATCAGGGATGACATAGAATTTAACCCTTAAAAATTCAAAGGGATGTTCATCAAAGATAAATTTCAAAGGGCAAAGTTCAAAGAAACGAATTTTAAAGCAAAATGTTTTCCATTAATTAGAAAAGAATAAAATTTTCTCTTAATGTGTTGCTTTAATGCTCCTAATGTAATTTTCTCTTTCTTATCTGAAAAAAGAATTAAAATTTTAAAAACCAACAATCGGACTTAACTACTTATATTTAGTAATATTCACATTATGATCGGATCAAGAAAATGCACGATTAAAGTGTAGGGAAACGGGACTATAACTACTATGGTTTTAGAAAGGAGGGTATATTTGTACATTTTGCTATACCTCATGGACTAAAAGTTAATTACCCAATTCTGAAAGGCACTAATTTGGAGGCCCTTCACCTTACAATTTATCAGCACTTCACCTTACAATTTATCAGTTAAACCCTAAACCCTTTAGGTCCCACAAAATTGATCAATCCTTCCTATTTACCTCACCACACCATGTCTATTTCGAGAGCCAGCTTCTTCTCCACCCTCCTCCGCCGTACCACCCGCCGCCGCTTCTGCACAACCTCCACCCCTACTGTGATAGCCACTGATTCCGCCGATGATGAGTCTTCCATCGCCACCAAGTACGCTGAACTCGCTGCTCTCTCCAAGTCAGCTAAGGAGATCCTCGCTGACATCTGTAAACTGGCAAGCGATATTCAAGACAAAGGTGAGAATATTTTCTCTGTTTCTTAGTGATTACTGGCCCAAAAATAAAATATCGACTTTAATTTGTTTTGGTCTCAGATGTTCTTGGTAAGTTGGAACAGGAGATAGCAGAGGGGTTCTACTGGCACCCATTTCGGAAGGGAGGCAATAATCGAGCTTATGTTGTGAAAGTGCGAGAAAATGACTGGTTTGCGCGAGTGGACATGCCGGGAATTGGCACTAAAGATGTGAGAATGTGGTTTAAGGACAATTATTTGCATTTTAGAGGTGAAGTGAGTGACAGTAAAGAGATTGAGGAGGACACAGCTGGTGGAAGGATGTACTTGAGTCGCTTCTATATACCTCCTGGTGAGTATCAAACTGATAAGATTGATGCTGTTTTGAAGAATGGAGTGCTTTAAATTACCATCCCAAAGATTCAATCTTAAAGACAAGGGTGGAATCTTGTTAATTTCTTGCAAGTTGATCATCTGCACAATTTGGGGATTTTGATTTTTGATAAAAGTTCACCTTTGTTATGTTTCAACAGAGTTATTTTTTGGTAGTTGAATGTACTATGCTACTGAAGTTTTGGCTCGATAAAAGCTAAACTGAAGTTTCTGAAGGAATTTGTCATTTTAAAATGTTGCTGAGCAGAGTACAAGGGAGTGTAGTTCATGGCAGAATTTGTTGGACTTAGTAAGCCTTTAGTGTTATTGATGGTGAACCTCATTGAATCTTATCAGTATTTATAAATTCAATAATTTCTTTAGGAACGGTTCTGTTCCTTGATTGAACAATATGATCATTGAACGGTTCTGTTTCTTGGATCGTCGGTAACATCTAATCAGAGCCAGGCTAATAGTTTTCATGTGGAAACTAAAGATGCGTCCTTTCTTGTCTGTGATGGAGGAGTAGACTCGGTACACCAGCTTCTCCTTCTTCTCGGGCAAAGGTGCGACCGGAGATTCGCGACGGCACAAGCTTGACGGTGGCGGAGGAGACAGATCAGTCGCCTGGATTGTTTACTATGTATCTTGTTTAGTACCACTAATCCTAGGAGTCGGTAGATCTAATCCTCAAACTCTAAAACCCTACACCCTAACCCAAATCCTAGAAATGTATTATTTGAATATAAATTTATTGCTGAGTTAAAAAAAGAAACAACACATATAGACTACAAAAAGCTTTTAATTTATATTGTATATGAGTTAATATAAAATGCGATCTTTAAAAAAGTAATGGTAAACTTGATTATTTTATTGGATGATTTTTTTCCCAATATTCTACTCATATGGTATTAAAATTTGAAAAATAAACGAATTTCATTTTGACCATATTTTAAACACATAATTCACCAATGTTATTAAATTTGTATCGGTTATCAATTCATACGGAAGGCTGATTCAATTGAACTGAAGAGACAAAATAATATATAAAATATATACTGAAAAAATAAATTTATATTTTATATGTAAATATGTAGTATTACAAATATATATTATATTTTTTATCAAAGAATTATATAATAAAAAATATAAATATTACATATTTATATATATTTTGGATATATTACATATTTATAAATATGTATATTTATAAAAACTACATATTTATATGTAATATTGGATAAATTAATTAAAATACTATATATTTTTTCATAAACCTTTACCCCCTTCCCTTTCTTTTACTTCCACGCCGTGTCGCCGACAGGGAACAATTATATCCCTTCTTCTCGCAGCATCTACAATTTCAAATCCCGCCACTGATCAAATTATCCTATTCTGACCTTGCCCCAACCATCTCTATTTCAAGAACCCGCCTCTTCTCCGCCCTCCTCCGCCGTTCCACCCGCGGCTTCTGCACTTCCTCCACTGCCGCGGAAGACTCAACTAAGTACCATGAACTAATTAGTCTCACCTATAAAGCTAAGCAACTCCTCTCTGAAATCTGGCAACTGGCAAAGAACAGTCAAGACCAAGGTGATACTAGTTCCTGCTTTTCTTGATGATTTTTTTGTTTTATTGATCCCATACTAACCCAAAAATAATTTCTTCAATTTATTCGTTTCGGTTTCAGAGTTAATCAATCAGTTATCAGGGGATTTCTACTGGAACCCATTTCAGAAGCAAGGTAACAAGCGAGCTTATGATGTGAATGTGCGAGAAAATGACTGGTTTGCTCGGGTGGACATGCCGGGAATTGACATTAAAGACGCGAGGGTTTGGTCGCAGAATGATAGTGTGTATTTTGAAGGCAAAGAGGGTGATTCTAAAGAGAGCAAGGACGACCCAGATGGGGGCAGGGAGTATTCTAGTTACTTTCATATACCTCCTGGTGAGTATCAGACTGATAAGATTAATGCTGTTCTGAAACACGGAGTCCTTAGAATCTCCATTCCAAAGGTTCAATCTTGAAGATTGGTAGAATCTTTTTAATGGTTAGTTCTATAATTTTGGAATTTGCAGAGGTAGGTTTTAGTAGGATTTACTGATGCTGAAGATTAATTAATGATTACAATTATATGCGTTATTAAACGTTTTGGTTAAGTTGTGAAATATGATATGATGATTAATTAAGCCTCTTTTTGATATTTATTTTGTGAAATTTATTCGTTAATGTTGACTCTGTATAATTTGGTGTTTTTGAGCACAGTAAATTCTGCTACAAAAACTTTAACTGAAGTTTCTGAAAGAATGTGCTCTTCATGAGATCATGGCAGCCATGTTAGTTTTAGTATATTGGCGATTTCGATATTTGGCTTTCAACCGATCTAACAATGCTACAACAACATAAGCATATGGAACGAGTTTCATTTTCTTTTTATTTGAGTTGAAATTGCTCAATTTACAAAACTAAATGTTGAAGGTTGATTTAAATTGACATGTTCTTACTTTCAAATTGACTTAGTCTATGAAGTTTCTGTTTTCTATTCCTTTAAATTCTGTTTTTTGTTACTCAAAATAAGTAGTTAGTTGTTAGCAGTAAAATCTGGATTAAGTTGAGAATTTTTGGCTGTTTTAGTTGCCTGTAAGCCTATAAATAGGCACAATCAGTTCTTCAATAATATAGCAGAAAACACACATTGATTTCTGTACAATTTCCTCAGTTTTCTATTGCTGCAAATCAGTTCTGCTTCTCTGAACTTCTAGTCTACTGCCCTTTGCTGCGATTTCTTTGTTCTTGTTTCCGAAACTTCCCAATATTAAACAGTTATAAGTGTCAATTTTAATCATTTGTTCAACATAATTATTGAAATTTATATATACATGTAAATCAGTTGATCAGAAGGTTGGAAATTGAGTAAATCATACTCTAGTTCAGAGAGAAAAAAAAGAAAATCAATAGAGAACATTCATTAAATAACTTCAGAGACTCGGTTATAAGTTGATTAATTGTCTGCAGGTTTAAAGTAGACTATTATGTTGTTTCGAACAAGTCCTTAGAAATGATCTGAAAAACAATTTCAGTGGATGAAAACATCCACCATTGTTCATTTCACAATTAAAATAGCCATCTTCCTTTTTAAGCTTATAATGGAAATCTCCTTTAACAGTCACTTGTTTGTTGAGCATATCCACTGTGTACTCTCTCAATCCTGCAATTCCAGCATAATGAAATCAGATTAAACAATAGCGCTGCTTTAGGTCTGAAATTATAGCTCAACTCCCAATTCATGCACCAAATTGCTTAATTTGAAGTAAAAAATAAATAAATTTGTACAAAAAACTAGACCTTAATTAGTCAACAAATTATCCATCTACTCTCTTTAAAACCTCTGATATTACTCTAGTCCAGCAGAATTAAACGACTTAAATTGCAAGTTTAACAAGTATGCTTTTTCAAGAAAACGTATAAAGAATGAAACAATCCTTCAGAATTCGAGTATAAACGGTTCTCTCCCCTCTCAAGATTAGAGAATTAACGATTTTCTCTAGAATCAGCAGTTGACTAGAGAATTAACATTATCTTCCCCACCAACAAACTGTTGATTACATGTATAATTGCCATCTTTAGTTGAGGTAGGTAATTGGTCCATGAATGTTAAGAGGAAGTAAGTGGATAAGGGTTATACTACTAACCTTTCATCTTAGAAGTAACTTGAGAAACTCTCTGTCGACATCGAGCACATCCCATGCTTGCAGTCATCACTACAACCTGTACCTACAAGAGAAATCAAGTATCACTGCAATTAAGGAAACGTACCAAACGTGCATTTCTTCAATCTTGCAACTCGAATCTTAATCTCAAAACCAAGTGGAGTTGGCTACAAAGAAACAAGATTCAAAAGAAACCGTGAAGATGTTCATCATAATGTATCTTTAAAAAGACGTATTAAACATTTCTGATAAGCAAAAATTGGTATGACCTACATTGGGAAGCGTCAAGTCTTCAAAATACATGAGAGACTTGTTAGACAATTTCACCATAGCTGCCCTCCAATGGAGTTTTCCTATGAAGGGATCGATACTAACCAATTGACTATCCATTTATACTCAGTCCTGAAAGCAAAATTTAACAACAAAGTTATTATAATGTACTCCACTTTAACGTGACAGAGTAGCTAATCCAATATATAATTCGGAACCTGAAATTAAAATAAAATTTAAGAAAAGGGTTGAATTCCAATAAAATAGCTAGGAACTTCCCTTTTAGGAAGATCAATTGTTTGATATTAAACTTAGTATTTCTATAAATGTTAGTTTTTTTTTAACTGAATTTCTATAAATGTTAGCTGAGCCTAAAAGTTAGATTTCTTTTCATCAGTTAGAAAATTTGGCACGTTAAGGCCACCAATGCTTACCCATTCTAACTTCGCTGTCCGTGAATGTGGACTTCATGTTCATGTCAAAATTAAAACTTATCCCTTCTTTTTCATAACATTGCATCCGTTTATTTCTCTATTTTTTTAGCTTTTTTTTTTTAAATTATATGGTGTATTAAGCCTGATAGTATTGCAGTCGTCTCTAATTTTGAAGATTCAATTCTTGATTGGAGCTAATGTAAAAAAATAATAATAAATTGTTAGTTAACTGTAATGTTTCTTATATATTTTTAATAGGTTCAATTTCGTATCATTTATCTTTACATTTTATTATTTAATCTCCTATTTCTTATCTACACAATTTCCTCTCTCAATAAAATATAGGATGATGAATGTGGAAAAAATTATAGAACTTTTAATGCATGAAATGATCCCAATACATCCAAGTGGATTGGATGCATTAGGACACAATTGTTGATATAATATTAGGCAGCAGTTCAGCATGGACAATTTAATTGTTTAGGAGCTAAAACAGAACTTCCTTTTATTTTTCGTTAACGTCTCCTTCTAAATTTGTCATAAAAGAGGACTATGGGGATAATTTAAGTGGTCTACCAATATAAACAACTCTTACGTTCAACAAATGAAACCACTACAGAAGGCACACCTGCACAATGATGTATAAAAATCAAGGTGGGATCCAACTATCAACCTAGCTGGTTCTTTATCACACTAATACATTCAAGTTACATCATTCAAACTTTATTATCGCAACCAATCAATTGGACAAGTCAATTACAGAACACATACATTTGTTTGACAATTTTTTTGAAAAAAAAATTCACAAGAGCTGTTAAGAGCTTAGCCACCACATTATTGGTGTTGGAATCGTGTGTAACACTAAAAAGTCGAGGATTCAGTTCCCAATAGAAGCCAATGTACAAAAAAAGAGCACGTGCACGCGAGAGAGAGAGGAGAAAAATATAAGCTGCTATATATAAGCTCGAAAAGAAAGATCCCCCGGCAGTAACACAGCTGGGGAGAAAGTTCAGAACTTTATTGAAACAATAATATCCTGGCTAAACTTGAAGTCAAGTATAAAAAGGATGTGATCGCACCATCAAGATTGAGAAAGTCTCCTATCGTGTAATTACAATATCTGTATACTTCAGAAACTATCATATTGAACACAAAGACTTGTAATGCAAACACACTTCTCTATCACTAGATTGTATGAATTGGTCGCAGTGTAAAATATGCTGGCTTACTTTTGGGCACTGCTACTAGCCTCCTAGCGCAGGTTTGCACATTGAAACAACAGTTAATCTTAATTCGACTGTATTTCCTTATTCATTTGCACTTGGTCTTCTCGAGCTACCCTTTGCATCTTCGGAATCACCAACAATTGAAAATCTTGCAGCTCCGTTCCCTCCCGTCATTGAGATACATCCAAGTTTTATGGGCACAGGCAACACTAAACATCTTGCTCTGGATTCTATCCTTTGATCACCATCTTCTGTTGACAGAACAGATATGAAGTCATGATGATTTCATAGCAAACCAAACAGAGGCTTCATCACAGGTATTGCTTATTCCTCAAGACCAACCACATCTTAGCAATAATTAATAAATAAAATAAGAAAGCAATATTCGGACAAAAAAAAAGGAGAAAGCAATAGAATCTCGACTGTAGTCAGCTTAAGGAAGTTTATGAAATAAAGCAAAGCTTGTTAAAGAGGCAACAGAGACTTGAAAATAATATGAAATTAGCAATTTAACTCTTTTGGACTCAAAAAATTGAGACCAAATGATCAGAAACTCAGTTTAAATGGCGAGCCTGTACCACAAACTTAGTTTACATGCACAAAGGCTTGAAAATAAAGTGAAAGCCAAAAAACCACTTTAGACTCGATTGCTTTCTACCAATTAGACAATGAACAAGTACAATAACCAATTTGACCCTCGAAATAAAGGCTTCAAACAGCCAAAATCAGTCTACAGCCGTTCGTGAAACCTCTGTAAATTTTGCAGAAGAAAACTTATTCTTGCCAATACAAAAGGCACCTATAATTAACAATCAAGAAACTGAAATCCTTAGGATGCACTAGTCTGTTGATTCATTCAAACCGTGCATCAATACAAGAATTCAGTCTTCAAACAAATGTAAAAGTCCTCATCAGAGTCTGTTTCTATTGAAGTCAAAATTCCATTCCCAAATCAAATTATAACCAAGAACCAGCTCACGGACACTAATAGTCTAATAGATTAATACCCTAACCCATCAAGCAGGTTTCCGTAATATAATCAAGTGACAACATTTGTCAAAGCAAGAACCAAAACAAAAATGCATTGCCAAGTTCATACACAAAATAAATATTCATTATCAACATTTAAGGTTCATCGAATGTAAACATCAAATTATAAGCATTATAATCCAAAACAAATACAGATAAAAATTGAAGAGAACCCAATATACAGTAAATCAATCAACTAGAACTAACCTCTCTCTCCTTGAGAGCCCTCCATCTCTGAGACTCATTTCCCGTAACAACTGCCTCTCCCTCTCCTTCTTCTACCTTCTCAACCTCTCCTCTCTCAACTCCTCCAGCGTCTTCTTCCCACTCCTCTTCTTCTCCCCCTCCTTCACTCTCCTATCATCCTCATTCGCAACCCTCTCATCATCCACGTCAGCACTCTTCTTCTCCAAGTACCAGGGCACCTTAGTTCCTTTCCCTGCAACCCCATAGCCCAACCTGTACTTCTCATCCTCAGCAGTCACCACTCTCACGTCTTCCTTCTTCACCTTCTTCTGCTTCTTCGGCTCCTCCATCTCCACTGGGTCGAAGATTTTGATTCCTTCGAAGAGGTTGATGTGGTTCGACTTTTTCTCCGGTTCCGGTTCTGGTTCTGTTTTTTGGTCAGGTTCGGACCGTTTTGTGAGGGGAGCGAGGCGGCGGGAGGCCCGGAGGCTTTCGAGGCCGACCTCGGCATCGCGCTTCCGTTGTTGCTCGAGCTTCAGTTGCTCCTCTCTAGCGGCGGCTTCTTCGTCGCGGCGGACTTTCTCTCTGTTTTCGTAGTTGTAGACATTCCATCGCTTTTGAAGAAGGATGTTGAGACCGCCGTGACCTCCCATTCGAGATCGATTATTGAAATCCTAATTGGTGATTTTGGGGAAATTCAATTGAGTAGATCCGGAATGCCAGAATTTTTAGGGGTCACTTGCGGTAAATTGTACAATTAGGCACCCCATATTGTGCCAAGTTAATATGGACCATTCGACCAGAAAAAATAAATGTGAATCATTCAAGTAAAGTGTATATATTTTTTATTACTTAATTTTAAAAAATTAAATAAAAAAATTAAATAATTTGTCAGTTATTTAATTTTTTTATTTAATTTTTTAATAAAAAAATTAAATAAAAATTAAAAAAATTAAGTAACAGATAATTTATTTAATTTTTAGGTATTTTACTTAATTTTAAAATTTTTATTTAACTGTCAAAACGATTATAAAATTTTACAAAATTATGTAAAAATAAAGTTATTTAATTTAATTACATTTTACTTAATTATTTGACATGTTATAAAATTTGTAAAAATTAAATAAAAAAAAAAAAATTAGATAAAAGTAAAATTACTAAATTTAAAAATATTTTATTTAATTTGAGTATCTTTTATTTAATTATTTTTCTTTTTACAAAATTTTATAAAATTAAGTAAAAGTTAACAAAATTAAGTAAAAGTAAAATTGAATTTTGAAAAATTACGTAAAAATTAACAAAATTAAGTAAAAGTAAAGTTACTTAATTTAAGTATTTTTTACTTAATTTACGCATCCTTCACAGTCCGTACACATATGACCATTTTTGGCAAGCTCAATGCTGAGAATGACACTGCTGCAGTTTAGCATCTAGGTGAACTTGGAAGCTCCATGTATCTCCACAATGCAGAATATGCAGCAATAATTAGTTGTGCACTGATCAACAACATGGAATCGTGCAAGTAAAAGTATGCACCCAATGACCACTTTGGAGAAGCAACTTTCATTTTTTTTCCCATTTTGTCCCAGTATAATCATTTCATAGAAAATCCATACATTCACTCTCGTCTAATTGCAAGCATACCTACAAAAAAAATTGGCCATCACATGCGTTGATCCGAGTTGCAGATCCATCTGCTACATAACTTAGAAAGACTGCTTCATCGAAAGGGGTAGTTTGACCCATGACTCCATCAGAAAATGAAATCACTAATTTGAACCCGCTTTTCTTTTGCAGCTTCATTAATTATATGTGCTCTGTCCTCCAGATCTGCATTCAAGCAATTCATCCTATGCCTGCAGAAATGAAAATCCACAAAATGGTGAGTAGACAATCCTGTGTCCGCAGACTATAAATGCTACCAAAACAAACAAAAGTTGGCATGTAATTTTACCAGACTCACCATTCAAAGTGATCTTCACAGCAAATTGAACCCCAGACAATCGAAATTCCCGCTGCTTTCCTGTAATCAACAAACTTGAACACTTAGCCTATTGTACAGGCAAAAGAATTGGAATATTCATCCAACACAAGGCCGTATCTAAAAGCCAACTTATTAAAGCAATAGCCACTACTACCAAAAGAAGTAGACAACTTGAGTTCAAATAATAGAAGTGACCTAAATTAAATACGAAAACTTGTATCTATGTTCAGGTAATACAATGTCTTTTCATGAACAATAGCATTGTGCTGGTATGTACACATAATGTTGAATCCCAATTCAGCCAAAAAATTACTTATCGAAGGTTAGCAATAGATGTTAGCTTGCATTTTGTCATATAATTTCTGATGAACATGGGGGAAATCTCAACCTACCAAGTTGCGGTATACATATCATAAAACTTGTCAAAGGCTTTATCAAAACAGTAGTGGCAAGCCATAAGATCTCTGATGTTAGTCACCTTACATGTTGATTTACAGCATTTTACCTGCATCAGTAACAAAAGGACCTTATTAATCAAATTATAAAAATTTCTTTTCTTTAAAATTTTTTTCCTTCTTATTCAAACTTAGGAAAACATTGTGAGCAACCAAATGATTTGGTTAAAGTACCCAAATGATCAGCTCAATTTTTTTGCAATAAGAAGTAAAATTATGATAAAATATATAATTAGTTTTGGTATCATCAATAGTCTCTCATCCAACAACAGGGAAATTTGGACTTTTAACCCAAGGTAGCTAATAAAAACTACCGCGAAGAGAAAAGCCAGTTAACATTTTTTTTTTTGCTTAAAGCAGTAGGAATATGCAACCAAAGTACAAAACTCTACAAGACACATTCCATAAGATAACAAGACAACTAGCCAGATCTAAAATGTCTGATAAATTTACCAGACGCTTCAATTTATGAGAGTAATATTGTCGATGGGACGGGTTAGTCCTTATATGCTCATTCAAGTGACCTGCACTGAAAACGTGAGCTGTGCATCAGTGAAGCTAAAGAAGAAGCAGAGATATCACAACTACATATTTTTTATTAGTTCCCTTCTGTTTCTGACAATAACTAATACAGGTAAAAAAAATTACATCAAGGCAGCCTTTGATTTTGAAAAGATCTCCTTATGGTTCACATTGCCTTCTTATGCAAACACAGAGTAGACTTTCAGTATCTGAAGCAAGATATTATTTCTTTTATCATAAATAGCAACCTTTTCCTTCCTCTAATCCATCAACTTCAAAAAGTTATGACCATATTCAATACATAGTTATCTTGTAACAAACATATTCATTGCTACAGGTTATATATATTTCGAATTATATTGAAGAACATGTAAATGCTTCCAAAATTCTTAGAATCCATGTATTTGGAAATTGCACAAAGAAACAAACTCAATTAAGGACAAATCAGTTACTACTTATGATCAACTAAAAAGATGTCAAAACAGGATCTATACTGAGAAACATCAGTATGAAGGGGCAATAATAAGTCAAACTGGAAATTTAGTCACCCAAACAATGAGAAGAAGCTGCACTTACTTATCACAGAGGACAGTACTACAATCAAGGCATGTTGCCAAACTCACAGAGCTGCGGCAGTCATTGCAATATGCTATAGACAATTGTTTTGCTATCTGCTGGCATCTGCAGATACATAAGGAGGGAAAGCTGCAGAATTAGTCAAAAAGTTCTCACTTATGGCAGTGAAAGAGGAATATTATCACATGATAAATCAGAGGAGCATGAAACTGTAACTACAGATGTTCATAATGTTTTCATGCAAATGATGCAATAGCACTTCTGCTGTTTTGCAATACAAAAAGGGAAAAATTAAAACAAAATAACACAATCGAACAAACATATTAAGCTATTTGCTATTTACCTTCTGTAAAGTTCCTGAAGATCTCTGGATACTGAATTAGACTTGTTCTGGCCCACTCTTGTCTACAAGCAAAGTCATATCTCGTAAAGCAAAACCAATTCATTTTTCACATTACCAGCAATCATAGCTAGTGAAGAACAATGACAAACCTGGTCACACACTAAACAGTCTTCAGCTAGGTGTCCAGGCCTCTGACATTTCCAACTATGACAGCAGGTTCATAAATTAAATAATTATAAGAATTATATCAATATAAATGAGCTGGAGGCATGATCTATCAGAGCATTTTTTCCTTTATGCAATTAAAAAACAAACTAGACAAAACCAAATTGCAGTCCTTTAAGCATTGAAGATAAATGCACCCGCCATTCTAGAATCTCAGCGGTTGGCCCCACCGTTCTAAATTATAGTTAACTTAAAATGGAGCCATCATCATAATAAAGCAACCTTATTGCTGTGTGAAAACCTATCCTCTATAATAAAAGAACTAAATATCATGAGTTCAGAAATATTCAAAATTATATCCTAGAATGAAATAACCTATCAAGTTAGCATGTCAAGCTTTAAGATAAATGCACAAAAACAAAATACATGACCAAACACTGATAAAGAAGTATACCACTTATATGTACAGAGATTAGATCTATTTCCAGACCAGCGATGGCGCTCATAGTTCCATGTGTCTGCCTCTTCAAACATAGGTAAGGTATTTTTCTGTCCAGATGGCGAGACATTAAGCCTTTGGCTGCTGGGCGGGGTCTGAACATAAGGAAAAAAATTCCGAGCAGATAGTGAAATTAAGTTAGAGATAAACTTCATTCAACATTGCACTTTGTAGTAACCCTGGCAGTGGGAAATCACCTCAACTAGTTTAAGACTTTGCAAAAGTTCAGCTTTACATTCCAGGCTGCAGACATCATCATCCGTCTATTAAGAAAAACATTCATTGATGAGATCAGTTAGAAGAGAAAGAAGGCATGAAAATGAGAAATGCTTCAAACCTACACATATTCTCCATAGCTTACCTCATCACATATATATTCTCCATATTTTCCACAGACCACACAAACAGGTTCTCCCGTTGTGGGATACCGTTGCTTACTTCTAGACTTAACTGAATCAAATCCACTTGTCCGACCTAAAAAGGAGAGACAGGAGACAATAAGCATATTTAAACAAGAAAATCAGCCTAAGAAACAAAACACGATCAAGATATATAAAGTATACTCAAAAATAGTAATTATGGTTATCAACAGAGTATTACTTAATCATGCAAAAATTCAATGATTAGGAAGGCATCAGAAAATGTGTGAGCAATCCAAGCAAAACACTAATCATCCAGTAAATCAAATATTATCATTCAAGATTTATAGAAAATCACAGGTGACAAACAGAGATTGGTAAACAAACCAGAATATGCAGCATCCTCCTTCTTGTCAGGTCCCGAAGAAGCAGTATCATCACCTGCCCTCGTAAACACAAATGTATGTGTCAGGTGAAGATACATTCCGCAAAATAACACATCAACACATTACAATTCACGCCAACCCTTGCTTATTTCACAGAAATCAAAGGAAAAAAAAATTGAAGCCACACTTACTATCATAGTTCACTAAATGTAGAACCGAAGTTGAATTCTCCTGCAACAAACGTCAACAACTTCTAGTCAATGAAATAATAACAAAATCCAAGCAAACTTATATTTAACGTCACGAGAATCACAACTACCAAAACATCAGCGCTTAATGTTTCCAAAGGCCGAGACGAGCTCACTTCTTTCCTATCAAAGCAAAAGAGAAAAGAATTAAAAAGTTAGAGAACGTAACATTCAACCAAATGGAACTGATTTCTTTTAGCTAAAGAATTGCCTTCTCTTATCAATATAATCCTGATGACTCATCGGTCCGTCATTCTCTTCTCGACGCCTATCAGGTCGTTTGGTTTCAACGCGGCGTCGTTTCTCACCAGCCTTCCCTTCCACATGTGGCGGTTGCTCTTCGCTCGACGGAGCGTTACCGGTAACGACATTATAAGCTGGATTAGACAGCAAAAATTTTAAGAACATATAATCATTCCGAAGAAAAAGGAAAAGAAAGTGAAGCATGTGTAACACCTCTGAGGTTTTGGAGGACGGAGGAGAGACTGAAGTCCTTCTTGTAGGATATGGACGGATTCTTGTAGAAATTTGTTCTCGTCGACATCTCTAACCGGAGAGAGGTGAAAGCCGCAAAGAAGAGCAGTGAGAGGGAATGCTTAAAACGGTGCGTTTTGTTCTTTGTTTTTCAATTTTCTTACTTCATTGTAAACGACATGACGTTTTCCCAAATAGTTCTTAAATGATAATGCAATCAACTCATCGGTTTTCCTCAACAAGTCGCCACCAATGGGTCAATTAAGACCACACAATCCGAATAATTACATAAACGTCAGGGTTCCATAATGTTCAGTTAGACTTCCATTACAAGAAGACAAAAGCTTCACCTCTTAGAAGGACTTGAACCCAGCAAAATCCTTAAATTCCAATATCTGTGTTCAAGACTTTTGTTCAAGTCATCCAGACACCACAAATTGTACAACATGCTCACTCAACAAAATATATAATCCGTTGATCAACCCAGTAACACACCCGAACTGACAGTCAAAGATGGGAAAGATAGGCTGTAACATTGAAGGTAACCTTAATGAAGCCAAGTTCAGTGAGCCACTCCCATGGATTGGAATCTACATAGCAACAGCTTCATTAGCCTGTGCAATTGGCATGTGTTGTGATCTCATCCACGGTTTTCGACACCGGAATTTCAGTTTTCCAAGCAGATGTTTTGCTATAAATGCAACTTCACTGACCGTGATAGCAGTTGCAATCAAACTGTCAGTTGATCTCAACACTGCAATGCCTCGTCACG
>CAODLS011820493.1:0-16172 GCA_948243855.1 Flueggea neowawraea | reverse complement strand
GTGAAACCCAGAATAAAAGTTATCCCAAAACAAAGTTCAAACCTTTACATTCACCTAAGATCAAACCCAGAAATATCACAACACCGTCCAACTTCAACAATTCCAAAAACCAAATTTCGAACTCAAGAGCACCACAACCACCACAGACAACACAATCTCTACTTTTAAATCAAATAAAACAAGAAATTCAACTACCAAAAGATGCAAAGATCGTTCCTTTACACATCAATAACAGAACCCACAAACTGAAAATGAAAAAAAGAGAGTCACCTTTACACCGAGAGAGTAAGAATACTCGAACTTGTTAGCCAAGTAGCGTAACCATGTTGATGCAGAAACCATTTGCTTTGTGGGTTATGTTGCAACCAATCTGCAATGTTGTTATTTGCTTTCTTAAATTATGCGAGTAGCTCGTAGTTTCCACCAAAAGCATCTACCGGTTCAGGGGTTCTGCGCCTAAACCCTTTTAATTAGGAAAACACAAATTAAAATGGAGTTATCGGGGATGAACTGATTCATCGTCATTTATTGCATTTTCAACATTTTAGGGGTGAACTCGGTCAGTCCGGTTTTGAATAGAACCGAATTTTAAAAACAGAAATAACCGAACTGAGTTTAGGAACGGACCGACCAAATCAACAAAATATTACCGGTTTATGCGGTTTTCGAAGGTCTGTTGAGTATTTTAGACAAGAACAAAACCACTCGGTCTACTCCGTCACTTTAGCCATTCCCTCACCCAAACCACTCACCTTAGCAACTCAAACCACTCATACAAAGTACCACTCACACTCGCCTACCACTTCACTAAACCTGGCAACTCAATCATCGAGAGAGAATAGAAAGGGGTGGGGTGTTGCCATCAAGAAAGAGAGAGTAGGGCCCGAGAGGTGAGGGTGGATGTGGACTCGGAATGGGATTGAGTGGAGATAGACAATCGAGATAGATGAAGGTTAGGGGCAGAGGCTACTGTGCTGCGTGCCAAAGGAAAGAAAGAGAGAGAGAAGCATGGCTGCATGGGTGTTGTCGTGTTTGTGGCTTGGGCGAAGGGTAAGGTTGCTGGGATAGACTTATAAGGGTTAAGGTTAGATTGTTTAGGTAATGGGTAGGACTTATATTACATATATATTGTTGTTCATAGTTCCACTAGTTTGGTTATTAAGGATTTACGAATTGACCGTATTCGCCAAAAATCTGCAACCGAACGAAGATGATGAAGGGATTTGCGCCTAAACCTTTGAATTAGAAAAACAAAAAAAAATGGAGTCATCAAGGACGAACTATTTTATAGTTTTTATTGCATTTCCTGACCCAAAAAATTAGGGACGCGCATTCCATCGGTTCGGTTCGGTTCAAAAACAGCTGACTTTTACAAACCAAAAGCCGAAACCAATATTTAAAGGAGAATCAAACCAATCGAACCGCCAAAAATCACTGAAGTTGAAGTGGTGGTGTTTGTAATTTACAAGGGGGCTGGAGTAGTGGTGGTAGAGTTGGAGAAAGAGGTGGTTGTGATAGACCTGGAAAAAGAGGTGATACAGTGGAGTAAGATGCAGGGCGGGGCCAACATCTTTCTAAAGAATGGTTGAATCATCAATCATGCTTACATGGTTATAAGGAAATTCGAGCAATAAAAACAACGCAATATTACGGATAGCGGTACCTTCGAGCAGCTAGTGCTTTGAGAATGAATGGTGGCAACTAGCAATTGTATCCTCCGAGATTATGACAAACTCTGATGGGATCCGATCCAATCCACCAGTACTGGTATGATTGCACCCAGAGTTGCCATACTCTGAAAACATTGTAAAATGATTTTATTTTCAATACTTATTGAAATATCTTTCTCAACGTAACACACCAGATAGTCAGTAAGAAAATCAATCCCCTACCGTATTAGGCAATTTCTTCTTGACAGTATTCATCTAAAAAAAAAAAACAAGCTTTCTCAAGAGAGCAGTCATGAGAAGTTAAACCAACACAACTTGATAGGCAGACATCAAAGGTTAAGTAGTGTAAAATCCCATCTCAACCACCTTCCTAACAAGAGTTCCAATATCATGAAGATCATAGAAATTCTCATTTCATCCCATGGATATAGGTTTTAACTACCTACTCCTTAAGCTCCATTTTATTAGAGATAGACAACCTTCTATATATTATTTTGCAAGCCGAAGCCCTGAATGATTGAAACTAAACAATAAATTCCCCAGAACAAGCTATGGTACCCACATCAATAACTTCCACACAAGGCCGATAATTGGCAATCAGTGTTTATGCTTTGTGATTTTTTGCCATTTCCTCAACGTCTAGTTCCACTTTCAGAATTGGTGAATCCCATGTCATGCTGTAAGGGCTGGATAAACAAACACAAAAACTTCAAATGTTACCCGAGATTAAACTATGGCAAAGCATAATCTTGGCTCAGCAAACTCATGCAAAATCTCACCTGTTCTGCACAGGACTATGATCCACAGCTGTCCGCATACAATATATGGCTCTTCCAATGATATCGGTCATCAGAACTGGACCAAATCTTCGGCTGTCATAGGCCTCCTAGCATCCCTCCCCAACAAAAAATAAAACAGTAAATCAGATTTTGCTGAACCTCCAAACAATCAAGGTTCACACAATGCCAAATTTCATAGCCGACTTTGCTTTTCGAAAAAATGAAGAAAGTTGATAAAAGACAGAAAAGAAAGTTCAATAAGATTCTGGTTAATTAATCTTCAATTAAGAAGTCAAGTATAAATGCATACTACCAAAGGATGCAATTTATGAAATGTTAACCGGATAGTTAACACAGCTATACATATAACCAGATAATCTGTGGTAAAAGAACCTGGCTTGCATGTTCAAAATTATCATGTTAATACCTCTTATAATGGGCTGGAGAAAGGGTAACTAGGGTGAGAGGAAGGGAAGCAGTTGTTTAGCAAGTCGCTTATGCAGAAGGGAAGCTATAAGGTCTAGTCAGATGAATGTGGATTTGCACTGACAAAGAGACAATACAAAGAAGATGGCACATTGTATACATAATTAACTATTACAACCACAACGAGTAATAACCAGCTAACTGCAATACAATTTTCAAAATCATGCTTGTACAATCTTATCATTCACTTTCTCATCAAATGAGGCAGATATAGTCTGGGGAAGGAAACAAATGACAATATCTAGGTTGAATTGTTTTCTGGGAAATGATGAATGAAAGAAGAAATCGACTCCACCTCCACTAACTAGCAACTCTGAAATCCTTTAAGGCCATTTCTATGTTTATTCACCAGAATTCAAAATCCAAAACACGGAAAATACCTTGGGTTTTAACTTCTCATTGTCTGCCAACACCCAGCACTGATCCTTCTCAAGAACAAAAGGCTCATCTTTTTCCTCAGTAGAAACCATTTCGTATCCTCTAATAGCAGCTAATCTTCTGACTAGATAATTATCTGACTTTTCAGGATCCTTCAAAACCACCACATCTCCAACAAAGACACGCCTGTCATGATTTTACAATTCAGTTAGGTAGTGCTCTTTGCAGGAAAAGAAAACAACTGACAAAAGCATTGTAAGATATTGAAATTTATAAAAAAAATTAAATTATAAATGTGTGTCCCAAGATCATAGTAATGTTATTTTTTCCTCAAATTAGATGAGGCATGACAATTACTTGTTTCTCTTACAGGACGATACAAAATGACCTTGGCTATGGTGTAACAGTGCAAGCTACAGAACATAAACCAAATAGTGGCTTCCTTTTTTCATTTGAGTAAGTCTGCCTGCCAGAGGCTATACAAGAGAATACCTTTTGATATATTAAGACTAATAACAATAAAAAGTCTCTAATCATAAAGATCAAGAAAATCCTCTCAACAAATATAATCACAATCTACTTTTACATGAGAGTTCCGTGTTCATCACACCAAAAGAAACAGCCAGCAGACTTGTTAAATGCAATTGTTAATTATCTCTTACCCATCAGGCCATGCATGAAGTATAAAAACTAAAGATTGTCACCACCTATCATCTAATAACCTAAAAGATTTTAGATGTATACTGCAACACATATCAGCAGAGGCATTTTTTATTCTTTATTGCCGTTCAATGTCATCTTAGGCCAGAAATCTAGAACCAGTATATACTGGGGACTTCATCACTTGCAAAGCACTCTCTTCTAACTATCCCTAAGAAGCAGACATTGTAATACTCACCAACAGAAACTATCCAAGCATCTATGAAATGCAGGCAGATACTGAATATTTCAAAGCCTTCCAGGATCACCATTAGCCTCTGTGGAGTGAAGAGGATGATCCACACCCTACTGCCTATTATCCTGCCTATCATGTAAGCATATTTTAACTCCACTCCCAGTAATTACAAAATAATGTCCAATTTAGGCATTAAACCAACATCAAACTCTCAAGTATGGAAGACTTTTCCTCTAATACTTGAAACGGCTAGCATATGCTTATTTTGTTGATACAAACAACCATGTAAAATGTCTTCATATATTCAAAAATGTGCAGAATAGCAATTAAAGTACTGTATCAGTTCTTAAGTGGGACTTCATTTGCTAAGAAGAATTACATTGTATCTGCAGCTGGTATTTTCCGAACAAGAAGAGTCCCTCCTTGCTCTCCTAGTGTAGGGGCCATCTCATGTCCTTTTGCCGAATGTAAGTATGTCAATTTTCCTTGAAGATTCTTCAAAACACCAACAAGAAAGCCAACTTCACTTATTTGACCTCCCATGAAGTGCTGCACTAAATTGAAGGTATGTTAGAAGAATCACCATGAGATTAACACTAAGACTGAGTTTAACATCATCAATGAGCATATGTTCGCCAGCAAAGTGAACAACTAGCACAGGAATTTAGGTCTTGTCTCTAAACTAAGGACTTTCCATAAACAATCGAAAGGACACTAAGGAAATTTATCAGCATTAAATTTACCAACATAGAACAAGGAGCAAATTATCAAGGAACCATATCAGAGCACAAATCTGTTCGAAACAATATTAAGACATCCTTGCATAGTTCACTCAATACAAAAATCCAAGTTAGTATTTAGTTTGAAAAGCTTTTCCATATTTTCCAGAAAACATGGAAAATAAAGATAAAAAAATGGATACTTTATTTAAAAAACTTTTTTTTCCCAAAATAGAAAACATAAAATCAATTTTCTATTTTCCAAATTTATATAGGTTTCTGAAAACACATTATACTATGTTTCCCAGTCATTTTTTAGAAAAATAGAAAACAAACAAGTTCCTTTGGTTTAATTGTTTTATCTAAAATAATTTATTATTTTAATAGAAAACCAAATAAGTTCATTGTTTTCTGGTTTTCTATTTTAACCACAGTTGCTATATGTTTTCCATTTTTCTAGCACAAAAGATGCCAGGATCGCCTGCTTTTAGGAATATGTTTCTGGTTTGAACAAACCATTGGCAATTTTCTATTAATTGAACCATTTTGGATCAGGCTATTTTCTGTTTATTTACTGATTTCGCATCAAAGATTGAAGAAATGATCCTTCCACCGAGTTCAAGACTCCGGTAACACAACAACCGACCATGCAGAATGCACATACCATCCACAACACGATAAAGCATGCCACAATTCAGTCTGAATAATGTTCAACAAAAGCATTCAAAAAATTCTCTGAGAAGAGAAATTTCAGACTAAAACAAAAGATGGCATTGAAATCCCCAACATATGAAACCCAGAGAAAAAGTAAATTACAAAAACTCTCCCCCAAAAAACCCATCCAGATAAGAGAAATCCCTAAAACAAAGTTCAAGACTTCAGAATTATATAAGATCAAACCCAGAAACATGGAAACATCACAACACCCTCCAACTTAAACGACCCCTACTTATTTAAAGAAAAAAAAACCTTAAACAACTCCAGAAGCCAAATTCCCAACTCAAAAGCACCACAACCACCACAGACACCGCAATCTCTACTCATAATTCATGTAAAGATAAGAAATTCAATAACCAAAACATGCCAAGATCGTTCCTGTACACAGCAACAACAGAACCCACAAACTAAAAAGGGAAAAAGAGAGTCACCTTCCGACCGAGTTGAACAGAATACTCGAATTTGTTAGCTAAGTAACAGAACCATGTTGGTAGAGAAGCCATTTGCTTTGTGGGTTATGCTGCAACCAATCTACAATGTTGTTTGGTTTTGTTGATATGTGCGTGGTTCGTAGTTCGCCACCAAAATCCTCTACTGGTTCTGCTCTAAAGGCTAAACCCTTTCTATAAGGATAAAAAAAAATGTACATATAATTTTTTAACAGGAGAGGGAGAGAGATCCGAATCGGGTTATAGGGATTACCGGATTAGGGCATGAAGCGGTTCGTGGTTTCACTCCATTTTGACCGAAAGTGAGGCTTCATCTTGTCCTAAAAAATTTACCATACATCCACATGTTATGAATTAAATTTTATACGGTAGACAAATGATAAAAAAAGATAAAGGAAAATTAACATCCAAGTACCTCAAGTTTGCCTTTGTTAGAATAATGTGGTGGGCCATGACGGTTGAATTAATTTAGTATAGTTCTTAAAAAAATATACATTTATACTAAAAAAATGTCACTTTTTAAAAACAACATGCAAATTTGCAAGTTTTAAAAATGTCAAGTTATATTTACCACATATCAAAAATAGTATTATATTAAAAAATCGCGAGAAATTGACTTTTTTGGTGAGAAATTGATTTTTTTTCTAAAAAATATTCTTAATCCAGATTGTGTTTTGAGTTCACAACGATTCACAATAGAATATATAATTCATATTTTCAAAAAAGTGTGAATATTTTTTTTAATTATTTTTTAGTAATTTTAACAGAATTCTTTTCTACCAAAAATATTTTTTTTCAGGGTCGATTTTGACGTTTACAATGGTTCACAAAAATAGTATACATTATATTGTACATAATTGTTCACAAATAGAGCACATAGTTCATATTTTTAAATTCTGAATATTTTTTTATTTTTAACGTTCACAATAGTTCACAAAATAATGTACATTATATTGCACATTATTGTGCACCATTGTGAAGATTTTAAACGGTTCACAACGGTTCCCCAATTACAATAGAAACAAACTAAACAAACACAACTGAATTTGAATTCAGTGGCATTTTTGTAGAAATAATCAAAGTGAGAGCCATTTTGTAAAAAATTAAAACAAGGGAGTAGCTAGGGTTTCCTAACCCTAGCCACCACCTTCCCCCCTCAAACTTCTGCCAACCAAAGAACAAACGTCGCCCCTAGCCTGTCTGTCCAACTCTACACGTCGGATGTTATCAAACCACAGAACGAAAAACGGCAACGCGAAAAGGCAGGCTCGACCGAGAGTGAAAAGGGAGGAACAAATCAACAACGATGCGAGAGGAGGAGGCAGGTGGCGGAAGAGAGAGAGAGCGACTACGACAAAGGACGAAGACGACGAGGAGAGAGAGAGCGAAGGAGCGGAGATCCAAGAGAGAGACGAAGGTAGGAGCAATGAAGAGAGAGAACGAGAAGTGACGAAGGAGGAGGATGGAGGCGGCGAACGAGTAGTTAGGGTTAGGCCGCTGGAGGGAGACAGAGAGAGGAAACTGTCGGGTGAGTGGAGAGAGAGGGGAGAGAGGAAGAGAGAAAATGAGGAGAGATAAAGAGGGGCAGGAAATGAGAGAGAGAAACTGAGGAAGAGAAAAATTGAAAAAATAAAACAAAAAAATTGAAATTTATATAAAAATCAATGTGGAATTTTTAAATGTTGAGTTTGAAGAGGTGGTATTTTTAATCTTGAAGTTTAAAATATGTTATTCATATAATTACAAAACTTAAGATGCCAAGATTAAATAATGATAACTTAAATTTGGCATACCTGTAATTAGCACTAAAGAATTAGTTCTCTTGTTTATAAAATAACTTCGTTAAGTCAAACCTTAATTAAATAAGTTTAAAGTTGGACTTTACAAAAGTACGTAGAAAAATCCATATGTGTCAACTACAAATAGTTAATACTTAACTCTAATTAGGATTTAAACCGCCATCACTTATGCTACACAACAAACATCTTTTCTGTGTTAAGAAAGTCGAGGTCGTCTCGTCAGCCTCCACAAAAAAAAAGAGAGGGAGAATCATTTTCCTTCACCTTTTAGCTTTACGCTCGTGATTCTAACGTTCATGTGGATATTCGAGTGACACATAGAAAGTGAAACTAGTTTGTCATTCATATCGTTAATCAACGAAAGTAGTTTGCATATGAAATTAGCATATAACTATATTTACTTTTGCTTTCCACTGCGCATATTAGAAGTTAGTAACTCAAATCGCTTGTTAACTTTCGATTCATTCGATTATTGATTTGTTGTATCTTATTCCTCTAAAATATCCCTCTCTTTTTTTTCCCAAAAACACCAGTATAATTGGTAAAAAGTTCAAAGTTGCCCACTTTCCTTTTTTTTTCCATAAATATGTTAAGATTTTTATTTTAAATAATTAATTTATCATTATAATTTAACATATATATTGACCACCTAATCATCTTTAAATTAAGTATGTTATATATCTTAATTACTTTTATTTATCATATTATTTTTTGCTCTTTTTTTCTATTAGTATTAAATTATCCCTAAAATCAGTTCATATGTTCTTTTTCCTCTACGTATAAGAATGACAAATGTCTTCTTTTGAAGCTAGACAAATAGAATTTTATTTTGATTTTTTCATTATCGTTCTTCTTTTTCTTGGAATATATATTAGATTATTAAATAAATCAAAATTGTGCAATCACTAAGAAATCCGAGTACTTTTTAATACTTTTAAACTATTTCAAAGTTAATTTTATGTGTTACTTTTCTAATTTTTATAAAATATGGTGAATATGGTAAAAAAAATAGTATTGTTTGAATTATTATTATTAGCCAAAAAATAAAACCGGAAACTAATACTTAGATACGAGAACCTAAAAATAGTAATTTAATAAATTTAGTAGAAGTAAATTATATAGTGAAAAAATAGAAAGTGTTTGTCTTTTTAAATATAAATTGTTGAAATAAATTTTAGTATATTAAAAATATACGCCAAATAAACACACTTATAGACTCATCAAAACTCGAGCCACATTTGTGCCGGGTTGTTATGAACTACAAACGTCTTTAATTTGGGTTTAAAATTGTGCAGAACAAGGAAAAAAAAGGGAAAATAGCTAATTTTCATAATCAAACAGGAAATTTGTTGAAATAAGCTAGCAAACAATGATTGGAAGTTAACTAAATTAAATTTATGATCAAAATCAAGGAAGAGGAAGAGAGTCGATCAAAATCTACGGTTTTTAATTCGAGGACAAATTGCAAGCAAAGCAACCAGAAAAAGGACTAAACTTTTTTTTTGGTCAACAAATTTATTTTATTGCCCAAAAAGAGAATATAGAATTCAATTCCTCACTTTATACAACATATACTCTCCAGTAACAAGAATCAGCACTCTCTCATTGATGAGTTGTGTAATGTTACTGTTAGTTTTGTACCCAGGGCTGCTAACAAGCTAGCTCACAGCTTGTCTCGAATGGCTATTGATTTGCGTGCTTATAAGGTCTGGAGTGGCCCGTTTGGCGCACTCTTACTTCGACCTTGAACTCCATTGTAACTCCTTTGAATTAATGAAGTTTGTTTTCCAGCTCAAAAAACAAACAAGAATTAGCACTCTCAGACCCAAAATTGTGAACTGTCTACATCTAGACAAGTTGATAAGAACATATAACGAATACTATAGCATATTCCTCTCAAAACCCTCTGTTTGTCAGGAACTTATTCTTCAAAAATGCAGAGATTACGCTCCCTCCAGAGATTATATACAGTACTTGCAAAAGCCACTCTTCGAATCTGTGACTTTTTACTCGATGATCCCTCCTTCCTAGCAAACCAAGATACCTCTCTCACCCAACGCATTGGTTTGCGGTTAATCTGACATTTACCAAGAATTTTCTTCCAAATCTGACTAGAAAAGGAGCACTCAAATAATAAATGACTTGTTGTTTCCACTTCTTCATCACATAGAACACAGTTTGCCAGGGCACATACCCCTCAATCTCTGTTTTTTGTGAGAAGACGATCTTTTATAGCCAGCCAACATATGAAAGCATGTTTGGGAATATGTTTGGTTCCCCATAATAGTCTACTCTAAGTAATCTTTGTGTTTCTAGGACAAATATGGTTCCAGGCAGATGCAATAGTGTATGAGCCTGTATTAGTTAATCTTCATCTGATGCAAACATGAGTCCCCTCCTAAATTTGAAGTTGCCTCACATTTGACCAAATCTCATTTATGTGAGCATTATGAGATCTTGGTAACTTCCAATGCCCATTAGGCATCATATCTGCAACCTTGGCAGTCCTAGTGTTAAGAGGAACTGCAATGTCGTTATCTGCATAACAATCTGCTACTGCTCCTTTTATCCACGGGTCGAACCAGAAGGAAAAGTCATTTCCATCCCCCAATTGATAATCAAAACACTCCTTAAAAGTCCTCCTCAATCTCAACAACTCTCTCCAACTCCAGCTGTCATCAGGGGTTTTAACTATACCCCCAAAACTCAGTTGCTTCAGTTTATTTCTACTCACCCACGTTGCCCACAAACTCTCTTTATTATTGAACAATGTCCAAATATTCTTACCTACTGCTGCACAATTCCAACTGGCAAGATCTTTGATTCCCAAGCCGCTTTCCTGTCTTGGTAAGCACACGTCCTTAAAAGCCACTAAATTTTTCTTGTTCCCTTCATGCTTCCCAGTCCATAGGAATGGCAACGGGGCAGATCAGGGATGAATTATGGTATCCCCGCCCAACGACTTATATATTTTTCCCCGACCCCGTCCTGTTGAAAAACTAACCGCCCGTTAAATTATTATTAATTTTTTTGTTTGATTTATATTCTATTATAATTCAAAAAATAACACATATAACCTATATAAATTTAAACAAATATAAATATAATTCAAGACATTTATATATATGTATGTATATATTCTATCAATAAGTTCATAACAAAATAAAATTAATGTATAATCCACTATATTTTTGCAACTATATATATATATCGGAGCGGATTTGGGGCGAGTATATTAAATACCAACTCCGCCCCTGATCATTTCAATTTTGGGGTACCATGAGACCCTTCGTTCCTCGATCAAATGTTGAAAATCCCGCCCCCGTTTGGGTTGGATCTGGTCGGTACCCCACGGATTCAGGATATTTTGTCATCCCTACCGGTCCAGAGAAAATTCTTAGTAAACTTATCAATGTCCCTCCATACAGCAGCAGGTAGAACAGAAATTGAGCAAAGGTAAACATGTAGACTTCGTAGAACTGAATTAACAAGTTGGACTCTTCCACCATATGATAAATTCTTCGCTGTCCAACAAGAAATCCAGGAGATAATTTTCTGCAATATAGGAGAACAATGTTCTTTCTTCAACCAAGTGGAAATAAGAGGTATACCCAAATATGTGACAAGTAGTTGTCCCTGTTTAAAGTTAACAAAATCCAGAATTCTCTGTTTATCCATGTCTCGGACCCGGATGAAAAAAATTACACTTTTGTCTTCATTAATGCACAATCCAGAACTGCTGAGAAATGATCTAAGACATTCTTGATATCTTGCACAGCCTGCACAGTTCCACTACTGAAAATAAACAAGTCGTCAGCAAAGATGAGATGATTAAGCTTCACACTTGCACAGCCTGGATGGAATTCAAATGACTAAGATAGTTTAACAATGAAGCCTCTCGACAAATACTCCATTGCTATAACAAATAATAACACTGTTTGGGAGGAAGGTTTTGATAGGAAGGAAAGGGTTATGAAGGGTTTTAATTTTTTTGCATGTGTTTGGGACGGATAGAAAGGTAAGTGAGAAAAGTTATGAGTGGTTATAAAGGTTTATGGAGTGTTAGATTTTATATTAAAATTGATGAGGTTAGTAACATTCTAATTTAGAGTGTTACCGTGGGTTTAATGGAAAGGAGGGATGATAAAATGTTGTATGGTTAATTTTACCCTTATTTTTATTTTTTTAACCTTGTAAATGGTTATAACGTGTTTTCTTTGATTTTGCTTGCATATTTTTTTTTGTTAGATTGCTTGCATACTTTTGGTTCAATATAGTGAAGTGTACTATTTTAAATGCATGTTCTATATTATTTTAGAGTTTTAAATTTTTAGTTTGGTGCTATCCTTTGTTAATTAGCATAATATTCCATTTTTACGTGATAGTTTCATGTTTAATGGATATAATGATTTATAAGAGATTTTTTTTTGTTGTTTCAATTTTAAAAGTCTTTCGAAACAACATTAGCTTTCATGTGAGCTAACTGTTAAAATTATTTACATTTGTAAATTATTGTTGGTGTTGCATGATAATAATAGGTTTCTAACTGTTCAATCAGTATGCTTGTTACCTCCACCTTCTTGAGAGAGAAAAGTAGAAAAATTGATAAAGGAAATACAATTCACATATTGGATAATGTTAATTAAATAGGAAATGCTACGAAAATAATAGTTGTTTTGGTTAATGTAGTTTCAATTGATAGTCTTCCTATAATTGATTTCTTTGGAACTGAACTAGAATTTGTCTTTGAAATCCAACTCAATCAATATTTTGTTAGTTATATTAGAGTGCAATTATGTCCCCTAAATTTGCTTCATAGTTATTTTTTATTTTTTTATTCAGATTATTTGAAAGTGCTTATATAGTTGTTCAATATTAATTTACAGTATGATAAAAAATTAAATTATGAAAAAATAAATAAAAATATATAGTAATATCTAATATCACATGAATAAATTTGGAATATAATTAATCAACCCATTATAACCCTTCAATTCTAAACAAACACAAACATTTATTAACCTCTCATTTACGATTATTTATGATCTCTCATCCCAAACAAGTTAAAATTTTTATAATCTATTCCGTTCTATTCTAATTCAATCCAATTCATTACTAACACTTTCAATCCATTCTGACCTCTTCTGTCAAACATAGTGTAAAGGAGAAAGCGGATCTCCTTGTCTCAAATTCTTCCCGGCAAAAAACCTCTCAAGGCAGCCATTCATCATAATAGAAAAAGTAGGGGTTCTTACACACTCCATTATCCAAGTAATGAACTCCCTTGGAAAATTTAACCCAATCAAGCATTCTTCCACAAAATCCCAAGAGACAGAATCATAAGATTTTTTGAGATCTACCTTAAGTGCGCGTTTAGGTTTCCCATTCTGCCGATGGTATCCTTTAACTAGCTCATGAGCCATCAAAACATTGTTCACAATCCTTCTATGTTTCACAAACGCAGATTGGTTCAATAAGATTATAGTGTTCATAACTTGTCTCAATCTAGTTGTTAACACCTTAGAAATTATCTTATAAAGAACTGTGCAACAAGCGATTGGGCGATAATCTGTCAATCCTTCTGGATTCCTCTTCTTCGGGATAATCACTAGGGCTGTAACATTGATTTGTTTCAAGAGTTTTCCAGTGTTACAGAACTCCTACATAACTTGGATAATGTCTGGTCCCACAATTTCCCACGCTTGCTTGAAAAAGTACCCATTATAACCATCAACCCCCGATGCTTTGTTACTATCAATAGCCCATAAAGCACTCTTGATTTCCTCCGCTGAAACCGGTTTACACAGCTCAATACCTTGTTCAATAGTCAATGTCTTTCCTGCTCCGAAAACACCATAATCAGTAGTACCTCTAGTAGTGGAACTTTCCCCCAACAGTTTAGTATAAAACCCAATTATAGCCTCAGGTATAAGCTTGTGATCCTGAACAATACCAGTAGGTGTCTGCAGACTTGTGATTTTATTAGAAGCAGTTCTCACCTTGAGAGAATCATGGAAAAATTTTGTGTTTAGATCCCTCAATTGCACCCAATCCACCCTGGATTTTTGTTTGTAAAAACTCTCCTCCTGTAAACGTAGATTTCTGTAGTGAATAACAATCGCCCTCTCTTCATCCAGTAACGCCGCAATTGTAGGATCCCTTTGCAGATCACACTGCACCTAATCTAACAGCACTTTACAAGTGGAAACTCTCTCCAAGATAGCAGAAAATGCTGACTTATTAAGATCCTTCAAAGTCTGTTTAAGCCTCTTCAACCTGGTCCAGACTTTAAACATAGCAGATCCAGAAGAAGTTTGTTGCCAGTTTTGCTGCACTATGTGATGAAAAGATGGATGAGTCGCCCACATATTAAAGAATCTAAATGGAGGCTTCCTCCATGCTTCTCCTTTCTCCACTTGGACAATAATAAGCAAGTGATCTGAAATTCCGGAGGGGAGAACATTATACTCTGAATCTGTAAATTTATGCAACCAATCCACATTGACAAGGCTTCTGTCCAATTTCCTCCAAATGCGAGCCTCCCTTCCCTAGTTATTAGTCCAGGTATAATAGCATCCTTTATTTTTGAGTTCAAGACAATAAACAGGTATGAAACTCAGAGCCCACCTCTTCCACTTCCATTCCTCCCACCCTTTCTGAATTATTAAGAATAGCGTTAAAATCTCCACAAACCATCCAACTTCCATTCATACAAGTAGCTATTCGTTCCAAATCATTCCACGCATTTGCTCTTGCAACTGCACTATTGGAGCCATAAACTATTGTCCACCAGAACTGCTCCTGTCCTGCAAGACACTTGCAATGAAAAGGACTAAACTTACAAAAAAGAGTAAGAGAAAGTACTAAAGTGGCATTTTTCCCGCCAAGTGAGCGGCAAGTTAGCCACGCGTATCTACTCTCTAGAAACCTTTGACTCGGTTCTCTCCCGGCTAAACGAGACCCGTAGCCTGATTCAATATACATACTCCAGCCTTGATCTTGACGTCGAACAATACTTTCTCTCTTCAGGTTCGTCTGATTCTTGATCCTAAATTGATTTTATCTCTTCTCGTTGCCTATAATTGAAATGTTGGTATTAGTAGAGTAAATGGTGAGAACCGTTTGAACCTAATTAGAAATCAGATTTCTGTGTTATGTTGTCCCTTTGTTTTTTTATAATTAGTGGGTTAGATCTTGTTGTGGATACTCGAAAGAAGAAAACTATTAACTCAGATGTTGCTGAGTAAGGACAAATTCAGCTTAGCATGTCATTTTGTAGGGTAATTTGTCTCACCTTCTTTGTAAATAAATGGGTAGTTTCTATTTAGGAAAAAAAAATGAGAGTTGGGTTTTTCATTGGATGCTGGGTTGACAATTGTAATGTCATATTGGTAATTTGAATTGAATGAAGTGTTTATAAGTTGTTTGATGCTGAATTAGGGTTTGGTACTGAGTACGGAAAAAAATGGACAAGTTGAAACTTTCAGAGTGGGGTGAGCGGTTGAAGACTGGTGGGGCCCAAATGAGTAGAATGGTAAGTGATAAGGTGAAGGAGATTTTGCAGACCCCAACTCCTGAGTCAAAGATGGTTGATGAAGCCACGATGGAGACATTGGAGGAGCCAAACTGGGGTTTGAACTTGAAAATTTTTGCATTGATCAATAGCGAAGAGTTTAGTGGGACGGAGGTTGTGAGGGCATTAAAAAGAAAGATATCTGGTAAGAATGTGGTTTGCCAGAGGTTGAGTCTTGATTTGTTAGAAGCATGTACATCGAATTGTGAGAAGGTTTTCTCAGAGGTTGCTTCAGAGAAGGTGTTGGAAGAGATGGTTAAGATGATTGAGAATCCGCAGACAGATGATGGAAATCGTACTAGGGCCTTGCAGTTGATTAGGGCTTGGGGAGAATCAGAGGATCTTGAGTATTTGCCTGTCTTTCAGCAAACTTACATGGTAAGTGTCTCCTTATGCACAGGAAATTTCATGGTCATGTTTTCGTTTGTTTGAAGCTGGACAAGTGCATACATCAATCAATCATTATTTATCACTCATTTAATAGTCATACCTGAGAATTAGTAAAAATTTTAGTCTTTCATATAGCGCATATGAGATGAGGACATTCATTCTATATCAGTATAGGGGTTTTATGAGGAAGAAAAAGTAGCAGGTATTAATCTACAGTGTTATAAAATGGCTACCATGAAATTTTCACATTGAAACATATCTTGAAATTCTAACAAGAGATCAGATTTTACAGCATTTAGTGTGCATATACTTTTTTT
>CAODLS011820119.1:0-10664 GCA_948243855.1 Flueggea neowawraea | reverse complement strand
TAGTTGGAGAGACTGGCCATCATCTAATTCCTTCACCTCATATTGCTGATATAGTGAGGATGGTTGCAGCAGATCATTGATTCTAGTTGTAATAATTACTCTGCATCCTGGAAAAAGCCAATTATGATTTCCGAGAATTCTAGTTATTTGATTCATTTTATCAATATCATCCAGCACAATGATCACCCTTCTGTGCCTCAGCCTCTCTTGTATGACATTCAATCCTCTAATGACGATCTCAATCTTTTCATGCTTTCTTGCCAAAGTCTCAGACAGAAGTTGCCTCTGTAGCTGAGTAATTCCCTTAAGATCATCAAATTTTTGACTCACATTTTCAAGAAAACAACTACCTTCAAACTTGTCAAAAACTTGATTATAAACCTCTTTAGCAATGCATGTTTTACCAATGCCACCCATTCTGTAGATACCAACTACGCGAACATCTGTTGAATCAATTGCTAGCAGAGAAATCACTTCATGTGCACGGGAACCTAAATCAGCTGGATGGATGGCAACATTTAACTTTGTTCTACTAAGTTTGCTTGAAATCTTCTGGACAATTTCATCAATATTCTTTGCCTCATGCCTGTTAATTACAAATCAAATTAGATATAGCAGAGCAAATAATCATCTAATGATAACAAGCAAATAACACAATATTTGATAAGAAACAACGGAACAACTTCCTAGTAATTTCTTTCAATGTACTTTAAATTGGTTCATTTTCTGCATTTTATCAATCGTTTTTAATATCAAACTAAGGAGTTGGCCATCTGGAAAAGTCTAGATGGTTAAACCTGGCCTACAATAAAATCAAACATAGTGTGCCTAAAAAAATATTGGCATGGAACTATCAAAGAAACACACTACAGTTGATGATCAAGCCTCATGTTCTTCTCCTATATATCTAGGGTGGCATATGCATAAAGAACTTACCCATCTTCAAATAAAAAATCAAAAGTCCTCATAGTTGTGAAGCTCCAAGAAAACAAAATCAGGCAAACAAAAATGACCAGGTTTGATCATGCTTCGCTTATTCTATTCATCACAAAGCATATTCACGTAAAAAACTAAAAGAAATGATGATGATCATCATATTTTTAGTATGAAGCTGCTTAAATAGGGAAAGGACAGACTTAAGCTCGAAGAAATGGTCCTTCAAGGGTTGAGTTTGTATTTTCCTTTATGTTTGCCCTGCATATGTTTCGAAATTTTTATGAATATTCTAATAATTCCCCAAAAGTTTATTGGTCTGAGAGGTGAGACGGATACAGTTATGTAAGGCCGGCAGCAATTGATCTATTAACGCTCAAGCCATAACTCAATTAGTTAAACTTTCTGCTTCTATTAACGCTCCACTTCTTTAGTTAAAGCAGAAAGTAACATTTAGTATTCATTTGAAATATTTTCTTTCTATTTTCACTAATTAACTATCGCTAGAGCTCTGAAGAATATCTTTTTCAAAATGGGAATTTTTACCATAGTTAATATATTACAAATGCACCTTTCTTAACCTCAAAATCAATTATCAACATGAATTCTTTCTTTCCAAATATCTTTTCTTTTTCTTTATTTATGAAATGAAATGGTTTGATTTATATAAAAAAAATATATAAGTGCAAGCACCCAACTTATCAAAAAAAAAAAAGTTGAGACATCCATATTCTAACTTTTAAATTTTTCATAAAAACATAAGAGAGTATTAACAAAGAGAGACTATTAGTAATAAACCATGCACAAACTTGAATTTTTTTCGACTCCAAACTAACTTGAATCCTACTAATTAAAACAAGATAAAAGTGTTATTTGTCTTATTGACCCAAAAAAAAAGAAGTGTTGTTGTCTCTCTTCATGTAGAAAATGAAATTCACTCTCCTATACATTTAAGTAATACAAAACCTAGTGGATTTTTATTTTGTTTTACATCAGGATTCTTCAAATAAAGAATTCAAAACATATGCTGGAAATGCTCATATATATACAAGTAAAGTTAGTTCATGAAAAATAATATCTGGAAGTGCAGGCTTGATTGGTCATTGTCTGTTTCAACACTTAGCTGTATCTCATATCTATAGAGAGTGCAACAAAGTGGCAGATGGTCTTACTAACTTTGGAGCCAACAATATTGTTAGTTATTGGTAGCCAACATTTTCAAATTTTTGTAGTAGTTTAATTTATGATGACTTGAGTTTCAAAAAAATTTTCAGATTTATGTAAAACTGTATTCTGTACATTTTTTTTCTATCAATAATATTTTTGGGCTAGGAAAAGTGAAGCACTGTATTCTGTATTTTTTTTATTAATAATATTTTTGGGCTAGGAAAGCTCAAGGTAGGTGCTGTGAGAGTGTCAAACTAGTTGGATGTCCTACTGCTTCTAACCCTGTTGTTTTACTCAAAAAGTGAAAAATATTATCAGCAGGCATATACGAGATGTCTAATTTTTATAAATTATGATCCACAAACATACGAAACAAGCATTGGATAGCAACAAAACAACAAGAAAGACAGGGATAGGAGTCACTGACCCATCAGCATGATTGGGTAGATCCAATCCTTTCAAGTAAACAACCTCTTCGAGAGCAGCCTTCCATTTATCCACCAAACCCTTCTCATATTTTCTGTAATGCTCTTCAAATGCCTCTCCGTAGCTTCCTCTGAGTTCCTCAACATGGGTTGGGTCCACATCATAAAAAATTGGCCAAACAATTTGCCCTAGCGTTCTCCTACACTTCACAATGTGGGCAAGCTCATCTAAACACCATGTAGATGAAGCATAGCCCTGGGAGAAGACTACTATGGAGAATCTTGATTCTTGAATTGCTTTCAAGCACTCTGCTCCAATTTCTCCACCACTCTCTATCTCATCATCATCTCTGAAAGTGGGGATTCCGGCTCGAACAAAGGCATGGTAGAGATGGTCTGTGAAGGTTTTTCTTGTGTCTTTGCTCTGAAGCTTAAGAATACATCATAACTCCACCTTGTGCTGGAATTACAGTAGCTGGAAGAAAAATGCATTATTGCTTGAAGCCAATTAATGCAAGAGAAGAAAGATTACATTACCGGCGCCCCTTAACATTTCAGCACTCAACAGTCGAAAACGGAACAGATTATGATTATAATAAGAAAACATGATTATGATGTATATAATGATGATATGATACAAATTATATGAAATTAATTTTTTAAATATTTATATTATGTATAATAATTTATAATAATAAAATAATATGATATAATTATAATATCATTAATACGAATTATCACCCTTAAAGAAAGGGTCATCTTTTCAACTTTAATTATGGCTCTCTAACTTAAGCACTGCATGAAGAATTTTCTATGCAACAGAAAATCAAATATTAATGCAGCTGCTCTGACATTGTATTTTTTATTAATTAATTATTAGATTGTGAGTCTGATATAATTATAGCCGTAAATTAATTTTAAATATTAAATAATTTAACGAATAATATAAATTTAAATTTTAAAATTAAAAAATAAAATTTAATATTCAATTTGTAATATTTTTTTAATTGAAATTCTTTAAATTGAGTGATTAATTTATTTTTATAGCATTGAATATTAAAAATTTGATATTAGATTGATAATAGTTACCACAATTATGTAAATTAGTTATCTAAAATTTATTATTTAAAATTCTACAACAAAATAATAATTTAAAATCATAAATCTTTAAAATTATAAAAATCAATTAAATAATTAAAAATGACTCTTAAACTTCTATTATTTATTAATCTACTAAATTTTTAATAATTTATCATTAATAAAATTGATGCATCTATAAATAATAAGTAATATTTAGCAAACTCAAATTAAAACATGAAAAGACCATCCATATGTTAATCAAGTAACGATTTTCACAAAATCTTCCAAAGCAAAGAAATACTATTTCTCAACAACAAAAACATATAACTAGACAACTCTTCAACTTACTCGCTATCCGAAACATTATAATATATATGATATATAATTTTGTTTGTCAAAATTCATTAACTACTCCCACGACTATGGTAATAATTAATTAATTTAAATAAAATGTTATTCTTTTAAATTTTGTCTTCAAACTACAATAAAACATATATATAAGAATAGTTTTGAAACCAAACTAATTATATTCTAACTGAGAGGTTATAACTAAATAGAGGTATTGGTACAAAAAAAAATTCTAACACCCAAAAGTATTCACTTTAACAACAATAACAATAAAAACTCCCTAATAATTATTATTCAAAAAATATTTATATAAAATTATTTGGTACATTAATTTACTCTTTAAAGTTGTTATCATATCTTTGAATTTATGGGTATGTGATAACTTACTAGCATTAACACCCAAAATTAAAGAAAATATAAAATATTTAGTTTTTTAAACTAGAATTTGTAAGTTTCTAACTCTACATAAATAAGTACAAAAGTATTTTATAAGTGTCACGACTCGGCATAAGCACCCAATTGTTCTTAAACAACATCTAACAACTAATGAGCTTTTAACCAGTAGCTCAAAAGTTCAAGATTGGGTTACTCAAGTAGTCAGTTCCTTATACTTATAAACTTTTCCATCTTTTTACACATATCCCGATGTGGGAACACAAAACTGATGCACAGTAGGTTGATTCACCTGCTAGCTTCAGCTGTCTGCTTTAGTGGGGATATTATAATCCCCACCCCCTTAGGTTAGTGACGTTCTCGTCGCCAAGCCTTCTAATCATAATACCCAGAATCTCTCCCGTGTTTTGTCGGTGTGAGATTTGTCTATACTCAATCTGTTGATGTGAGATTTACCTATACTCAAGGACTTCCTCTCAACTCCCGAGGTTTGCCCCATCATCGCCATCAGTTGATATTTGTCCCACCACCGTTCAAGTTTGCACGCGAAGTGGCTCTAATACCATAATTGTCACGACCTGACATAAGCACGCAGTTGTCCTTAAACAACATCTAACAACTAATGAGCTTTTAACCACTAGCTCAAAAGTTCAAGTTTGGGTTACTCAAGTAGTCAGGTCTTTATACTTATAAATATTTCCATCCGTTTACACATATCCGATGTGGGAACACAAAGCTGTTGCACAGTAAGTTGTTTCACCTGCTAGCTTCAGCTGTCTACTTTGGTGAAGATATTATAATAAGTAAATGTAATAGTCTTGTAAAATTATTATTGTCTCTTATATCAATGTATATATATTACTATATAGAGATATTTTTTTTTAATACGGGACAAAAAAATTATAATTTATTACAATTTAGAGGTTATTCCTATTTATAATTGACCTAAATCAGGATTAAAATTTTTTACAATAAAATAAAGATTATTCTTATATAAAGTATTCTTATATGAAGGTTCTACTCTATGTGATATATTGATGATTTGGTTAACCCAAAAGAATTACTAGTTATGTCACCAAAACAAAAAATTACTTGTTGGTATATGAGCCCTTCTCAATGTTTATATTTATTTTTTTCTCTTTTTTTTCTTTTTGAATATTTTTTTATAAGTGATTTTTCTTACATCAAAGATCATATCCACAATTCCTTGACGTTCTTTTGACGTTCAAGTTAACTCTAATTAACTAAAATAAAATTATTAGATTTAATCCATCAAAATTATTCCTTTTCTATATATTTTAATTTGTTCATTAAGTTTGATTTAAGTTGACCGCACATATGACTTATTATTTTGGGTGATGTGCAAAAATAGGCAAGAAAACAAAAAATCATTTCGCAAATACAACATTTGAAAAACATGCCAAAAATAAAAAAGGAATAAAATATGCAGAAATACAATAGTTTGACTTCGTGTTGACTACAAGTCAGGACGTTGACTTCGCTTTGACCACAACCTTCAAGCTAGTGAAGCGAGTACAATCAGAGTATAGACTGATAAAACAACACTGAGTACAACCAGAGTACAATAAGAGTACAAACAACAAAAATGAGAATAAATAGAGACCAAACAAAAAATAAAAAATCGAGTACATATGGAGTACAACTCGAGTAAAAATCAAGTACAATAGGAGAACAACACGAGTACAATAATAAAATAAGACCAAATGAATCAAGCTATTTGACACTTATTAGTTAGACCAACAAAATCTCTACAAAAAAGTAAATACAACAGGAGTACAAATAGAGTGAAAATGAAAAAGTGAGAATAAATGAGGAATTGATTCTATTATTGTCAAGTATAGAGTACATTTAGAGTACAACTACCATTTAGTTTAGAGTACATTTAGTTTTTAGATATTATTTTATAATTTACATATTAGAAGGATTTAAATGTAAGTAAATGAGGGGCTAATTCTACAATTATCAAGTAATTTAGGGAATTGCAAAATTTCAGCATAGATCTCCTCTTCCATGGCTGCAGCTAGGGTTTACAAACCTTAGATGCCACCCTCTGCAGTCAAGCCACCCCTTTTCAGCCACGCCACCCTTTCCCCATCACCCCGTTACAGTCTCTCGCGCCTCTCTCTCTCTCTCCCAAATCGTCGTCGCGTCACTTCTCTTTATATCGGTTCGCGTCGCGTTTTCAAGTTCATTGATGAGGAAGAGAAGCAACAAGGAGGGAAGGAAAGGGGGGAAACCGAGGAGGAGAACCAAGGGCCGAGGAGAAAAAAGGAACGAAAAAGAAGTCAGAAATGTGAAGAGAAAAAAGAAAGGAGGATAGAGAAGGAAGAAAGAGGTGGAGGAGGAGAGGGCAACAGAGGAGGAGAGAATATGGAGAAGAAGGGGCGACTGAGCAAATCGACAATGAGAATGGAGGAAGAGAGCAGATGCGCAAAGAAAGAGAGAGTGGAGAGGAAGAGATCTACTGTGTGAGAGAAGAGGGCGAGGAGAGAGAAATTATAGCAGGTTATAGGATATAATAGATATAGGATGTTATAAGTTGTTGTATTTGTGAAACATAAATTAAAATATGATATAATAGACGACATAATAACTATCTGTTGCAAATGTGAAACACAAAAAAAAAACAGACGTAGAAGTGACTCCATATGTAAATTGCAAGAGCTATGCATTTGGTTTGCCTGAAGCCAATCATCATCAGCTTCCAAAGTTGTTCAGTTTAATCTTTTGACCATTAAACACTGAATCCCAGATTCTACGTGCATTTCTTCTTCTGAAAGTCTTGAGAATTCAGCTTCTAATGAACCAAGTAGATCTTGCATTTTATACAATTTAGCATTAATCTCCTTTTCTCTTTCCTGAAGAGACTCTCTACGGGCTCGAGCAGCTTCAGCCATTGCCATGCTATTTGGAATGCTGTCTTTAAACTCTGCCAACCGAGATATTAGATCCTCCAGAGTTGCTTTCTCTACATGATCATTTGTGTTCTCGGCAATTGCAAGAGCTATGCATTTGATCTTGACAAAGGCGTTGCCTTTATGAATGGCTTCCACTGACATGTCGAGGAAGTCTGCTAGTGATTTTCTATGTTGTTGTAGAGAGTCGGAGTTGAGACCTGTTGTTGAGTTAGATATTGAGGTTGGAGATGGCATAGTTTTGGACCTGGCAGCTAGTTGTGCAAGTAAATTCTTAGACTTGGTATGAACATTAGAGGATGATGCTTGCGGGATTGATCCTGTTGGTAGTGTTGCATTGCTCGCTGACTGACTTTCCAGAGGATTTGAAATCTGCAAGTAATTGGCATTCTGTTATACACCCGTCATGATGGCAATTCCTGAGCTGTTGTATCTCAAAGAGCAGGCTAGTTCACTAAAACACAGGAATTCCAAAATTTAAACAGCTTCAAAGAGAGAAGAACAGGCTTACCCTTAAAGGAACGATACCGCCAGAAAGACTAGTTGTAGGCGAAGATAGTGGCTGTGGCACCATCATGGCTTCTGGTTGCTTAGAGGAAGAAGCAATGCAAGTACCTTGTTGAACATGATCCGGTGACTTGATTGTTGAAGAAGTCTGTTCAGCAGTTTGTTTCACACTATTTTCTTTCATAGGAACTGTATTTTCAAGAAGTTTCGGCTCAATACTTATCGAGCTTATTTCACGAGCCACCAGGGTGGAACCATTTTTTATCTTTGATTCTGCGAGCTTCTGTGAAGGAAAAAAAAAAAGAAAAAAGAAAATACAATATACTGAAGTTCCTTAACCAAATTTCATGTATCTTCAATGAATGATTATATTTATGCAGCACGCATCAAAACAAAGAACAGCAGCTTATAACAAGTAATTATCACAAGTGATCTTAACTTGGACTGTTGCTTCAATTTAGAAATTCTTTCTCTGTAAAAATGGTATTTGCAAGAGAAACTTCGCTATTATTTGTTAAATTGACAGCTGATTGTTAGTATGTGCAGACAAGCAACAGATCCTTTTCATTCAGCTTAGTTCACTAAAGGGTAGCCTCAAGCTTAACCTTTCAAAAAAAATTTTACCAGAACTCTGTTCAACTATATGAGTAGAGTTTGCAAGTGACAGATTAAATATGCCCTCTTAATCAAAATGTTAATTTACTGCACATCCTTTTAAACTTTAAAGCATGCTGCAGTATTTCCAGGATGCTTCTTGCTTTTTCTTGGGTTTTGCCCCATCTAAAACAAAGGCAAAAGAAATGTTAATGGAGATTATTGGTGATACGTCTTTGTGCAACAAAACTTAAGGAAATCAGTTGAAAAGATTCAAATAAAATTTAAATTGATGACTTAGTATTAGTAAAAGTCTTGATTCTATCAAAAAAATTCTTGATTCTAGGCTGATATTTCAGATTATGAGCTCATATTTTGCTATTTTTATGTCACTTATGATCCCCATTTTCTTGTTTTCCAGTTACCAAGTTTTTATGTATATGTGTGTGATTAATCAATGAAAGTTTGTGAGTTTCTCCATTCTGTTTTCTTTCTTTTAAAAAAACAACAGAAATCACCTCATTTGATTTTAACTTCAATGTATTTGTTCGAGAGAATCTTGATTTGCTTGATTTTCTTTCGGTGGTACTCGCATCATATATTTTATTCATGGCTTGCTCCCTTTGTTTTGACCACCTGCATTTTAATGAAATGAGTGAATGAACTTTTCTTTTTACAATATAAACAAATGATATCCGATTGATTATATACTTTTTCTAAAATCTTTTCAAGAAAATGAGTACACTATAATCTGTATTTTCTTGATGCTCATCTCTTCTTTCCAAGTTGTACGAAATTGACACCAAGAATCCTTCCTCTTTTCAAGTTTAGAATGACATTCAAAATTCAAGAAACTCTTTTAAGATTTATATTGACTCTTAGTAAGATGTCTTTTCCAACTTATAAATTAAGCAAGTATCTCTAATCCTATTAATGAAACTGTAATTGGCGTAATATGTACACACAAAGGTAAAATTTCAACAGAAATTTATATTTCAGTCATGAAATTTAGCTTTATATTCGTTTTAACTTATCACTAAATTATTTGATTAATAGGAAGTAACAAATAAAAATAAACTTATGGAATTTGAAGATCTGATATGTTCATTATAATTCGCTTTAATTATCATCAGTTGTTTTAACATTAATCATTTTAATAATTATAGTTATTAATTCTATACATATTCACACTTATTATTTATCAACACACAAATCAGTCTAAAAGCAACCATCTAAAAGTGATTTATGTTATAGATGATGCCATGATGTAAAGGAAAAAGAAAAAAAGGAGAAATGAATAAAGTCTTACTGCGAATAATTGCTGCCTCATTTTCTGCTTCAGCTGGCCGATGCATGAGAAAAAGGGCGTTGTCAGTTGGACGCCAAGTATATCGATCATGGGGAGTTATCATCTGGTGTCTAGTTGCTAACCATTCACCACGGGACTTTGAAAACCTTCCATAATCCTTTGATAACCATTTCGGACGAGACATGGAGAACCTTCTATGGTTTCTGGATAAAGCATCAGAGACGATGGCAATGTCTTGGCTTGACCGAGAGCAGCTCTCATCAACAGGCTGCACATAAAGCAAGTGAGCACCACACTTCTTAGTTGTAATCCCGAAACCCATATCGGCCGTAAACTCCACTTCATCACCTTCATCCATCTCATCCTTGAATCTCCAATTCGTATCGAAATCATAATTGCCTTCCAACTGATTGTCAAACATCCAGTAGTAAAGCCACATTATGTCCTCCTCAACTGTTCTCGAAAAGAAGGTTATGTATGGAGAATACGCCCAGTGAAACTTCTTAGTTTTGTTAACAAGTGTGATGTGAGGGGAAAAAAAGGCAAGACTCGCTTGATTTCCACGCATAAATTGCACATGTAGCAATGCCAATGATCTTAGTACCTTGATGGAGTTGAGGCACATGAAAGCATACAGTGCTGTCTTCAGCTTGATAGCCAAACCAATAAGGAATGATACTACATCTAGGCAGGAAGATGCTGTAAATACCGTTTTCACAAAGAGCCTGTTTCATTCAAAAGACAACATTACATAAGTAAGGAAAAATAACTGAGAAAGAGAAGGCACAAATTACGAAGCAGAAGAATAACCTGAAGGGAACAAATCTTATATGTTTCGGTTAGATTGTTGATCATATATACTCCAATGTTTTCCAGGGATTGTTGTGTGAATGAGCCATTACTTTTGAGAAGCGTCTCACATTTTTCAACATCCACCTTTTCCATATTGAGAAAGCCTTCCACTTCCTTTAA
>CAODLS011820104.1:0-13873 GCA_948243855.1 Flueggea neowawraea | reverse complement strand
GTTGAAAAGACACCATATGAGATATAAAATGGGAAAAAGCCCATAATATCTTTTCTAAAGAATTGGGGATGCGAAGCTTTTGTGAAACATCAAGTTTCAGAAAAGTTAGCACCTAAATCTAAAAAATATATATTTGTGGGGTATCCAAAAGAAACAAGAGGATACTACTTTTATATTCGATCCGAGAACAAAGTATTTGTTGCTCGAAACGGTACCTTTTTAAAAAAGAAGTTTATTTCCAAAAGGATTAGTGGGAGTAAAGTACTTCTAGAAGAAATAAAAGAGCCACAAATAGTCGTTGAAGATAGAATGGATATTCAAGATGACTCACAAGATGTTGTGGAGTCTGAATCTGTGACACAAGTCCCAAAAAGGTCTGGTAGGATTCGTCATGAGCCTTAGAGATATGGATTTCTCATAACTGACGATAAAGGAATTGTTCTTGTAGACCACAATGAGCCTACAACCTACTGAGAGGCACTTGTAGATCCAAATTTTGTGAGGTGGCATGAAGCCATGAAATCAGAAATGCAATCTATATATGACAACCAAGTTTGGAACTTGGTGGATCCACCCGATGGAGCCAAAGTCATTAATTGCAAATAGATTTATAAGTTGAAAACCAATGAGATCTTCAAGGCAATACTAGTTGCAAAAGGTTTTAGACAAACTCATGGTATTGACTATAATGAAACATTTTCACCAGTCATCATGCTCAAATCCATTAGGATTCTTCTTACCATAACAACATATTATGACTATGAGATATGACAAATAGATGTCAAAACATCTTTCCTAAATGAAAACTCCCTCAAGGATGTGTACATGACACAACCCGAGGGTTTTGTCGACCCTAAGAATCCTAGTAAGATATGCAATCTTCAAAGATCAATTTATGGATTGAAGCAAGCATCCCAAAGTTGGAATCTTCATTTTGATGAAACAATCAAAGAGTTTGAATTCATCAAGAATGAAGATGAGCCTTGTGTATACAAGAAGGTTAGTGGGAGTGTGGAGTGTTCTTAGTATTGTATGATAACAACATCTTAATCATTGGAAACGATGTTCCAACCTTGAAGAATTTCAAGACTTGATTAAGAAAGTGTTTCGCTAAGTAAGATTTAGGTGAAGCCTCACGTATCCTAGGGATACAAAATCTATAGAGATAGATCTAAGAGGTTAATTAGACTAAGTGAAAATGTGAATGTTGATAAAATGCTAAAAGGGATTTAGCGTGCTGATTTCCAAGAAAGGAATGACCAATTCTACTACATAATCTAAGTACATAGTCGTGTTGGACGCAGCGAGGAAGTTGTTTGGCACAAGAAGTTCATTACTGGTTTGAATGTCATCCCGAGTATCACAAACTCAGTAGACTTGTGTTGTGATTACACAAAGAACCAAACACAAACTTAGACGTTTCCACCTTATTCGAGAGATAGTCGAAATAGGAGATGTTAAGATATGCAGAGTTGACACTAATGACAATGTAGTGGATCCTTTGACAAAGGCTCTCCCTGAACCAAAACATGAAAGACACATTAGGTATTTAGGTGTTAGGTTCGTTCCTGATTGGGACTAGTGTAAGTGAGAGATTGTTAGTTTTGTCCTCTAGTCCAATAATTAATATACATTGTCATTACATTTATTATTTAATAAAGAGGTATTTTTATTTCATATCTATGAAATATTATATTGTTTATGACAATAAATCTTCCATGAATAGTTATTCTTCCTTATGTCATCAAGTGTATGACTTGATAGTAAAACCATAAGGTTAAAAGAATATTATTCTAAAAGTCCCTAATCGATTGTTATCATGTGAATGATGACAAACCAAGGTTAGTATGTTGCTAAGAGGATAATCAAGTTTTACTAATTATGGATATAGGATATCACTTAGAACATAGATACCTATTAACGAACATGTATTGGACTGGCTCGCTATGAAAGCATTTCATGGATCAATGTCACAAGTATCTTTCATACAGTGGTGATGTTTGAGTCCTCTGACTGAAACTCACTATCGACTCCTACATGAGGAGTCGCATGTTTTGACTTAGTCAAATGTTATCGGTAACAGGGTAACAATAAAGGCTATGATTGCATATGCAATGAATCTTGTAGAGGAGTGATGGTAACAGTGATGGATTTGTTCCTCTTATGAAGAGTGATATCTTTAGGACACTTGATGAGTAGGATTGATAGAATGTATGCATACTCAAATGAATTAATAAAAGGGTTTATCAATGTCATTTGTATATCAATCTACTTAGGATCAAGAAACGCATTAAGCAATATAAGATTGACATGTGACTATGCCTTATGCTTAATATAGATATCGTGAGACAAAAGGACTAAACATCAAACTATGAAAGTTAACTCGGATCACCGATGCCACTCAATTTTGGGTTTTCATAATGTATTACTAGATATTGCTTATGACCTTTGGGCCCAAGTGTTTTGGGAGGAGGCCCATTGCCAATCTCGAGTGGGCCTATTGGGTCACACACTAAAACGAATTGGATTGGATTACAAATGTTCTCTCGTTTGGCAAATGAATTATTAGTATAATTAATTTGATTAACTATTAATAATTTGGGGTTTTATAATTTATATCTTGTTTAAGATATAAGATATAATCCGTTAATGTAGTAGGCTTTTAATTTAATTCACTTATTAATACTGTTTTGAGTTAATTTATGTGTGACACAAATTAGGCCCATAGATATTAATAATAGAGTGATTTATTTTTATGATAATGTATCATGAAATTAAAAACCCAACAAACATTAATAAAGTCTTAAGAAATTCGACACACTTAATTATTGGATTAGGAATCCATATACTTGTTGGACAAGGGATAGAAAACCTAGCTCACATAGGACTAGGGTTTTGGTGTGTTGGCCGAATTTCATCTCCTATGTTTTAGCAGTGATGGCCAAATTTTTCCACCTATATTTTTGGAGAGTGTGCTGAATTTTAAAGAATGTTTAACTAACTAGGAATCCTTATTCTTGTAGGATAAGAATTAGGCAAACCCTAGTGTGCCTCTTTAGGGTTTGTATGTGCCTATAAATAGGAGTCCCATTCTTCTATTTGAGCATGGCTTGGCCAAATTTATGAGTGTCACATACAAAGAGAGAAAATTATTTGTGAGAATTAGAATAGAGATTCTAAGTGCTAGTACACTCCACCAATCCAAAAGAGTTTTGTTTGTGTGGATACCATTAGACACATTTGCGCAAAGGCAACGTGAGGATTTGAGATTCGGTCTTGAATACTAAAAGCTACATCAACAATCCATTCGTTCATACAATCGAGCTTTGGTTTTAAGGTAAAAACCCTAACCTTAAACGTGTATGTTGATGTACATGGATCTTTGGTGGAATTCTATGATAATTTTTTTTTGCTACGTTATCATTGTATGAATGTCATATTTTAATTAAGAATTCCAACACAAATATTATAATCAACAGGGCAAGTCATCTGATTAGAGGAGTAAACAATCTAATCATCGGCTTAACCAGGATGATAGTGTTGGATCACAGATCGTATTATCAAATCAATGAAGTAAACAACTTGATCCTGTGAAAGCTACTAAGAAGAAAAAAGATGGATTAATGGGCAGAACATCTGAGCATGGTAATGATGCTCTTCTTTCCAAGGGAATGCCGTTCATGATGGGGCTTGGTTTAATTTAGACTAATTTAGTTAAGGCGTCTGGCATGGCTAACAACCTTATTCTCTCTAAAATACTTCCACGAGATGAGGATGAGTATTTTGACAATCTTATCTCTACTATTGATCAATATGAGATTGACTTAACGACAATATATTTCTCTTTTTTGCCATTTTTTTGGTGTATATATTCATCTTTTTTGTAGGGGTTGTAATGAGGCACAATAGCCTTTGCCATAGGTAGATATCTTCACAAACAGCTTACCGCATAGGAGAGAGCACACCAAATTCATCGTAGCAATATGAAAAGCTAAAAGCTAGTTATGGAAAACTTATCATGACCTCACGTTAGCTGAGAATGCCATATGAGATCTTGAGAAAGTCAAAAGGAAGCTTGAAGACACTAATAGGGAACTTTTTTCCATAATAGCGATCTCATTTCTGAATGCAACTCTCTCCAGGGGTCACTTGAGTTTTTAAAAAAGGAGAAGCACAAGTGGAAAAGGGAGAAATAGGACCTACTAAGTGAGTTGAAAAAGTTCAATGCCTTGAAACATGACCATAAGAAACTTCAAGAGGAACTGGAGCGAGTTAAAGTGGAAAAAGATAAGAAAACTAGAGAAAAATCCAGGTCCTTTATAGCTGATAAGACAAAGAACTTTGTGCAGGCTCTCGCTCAGTTGAGGATAGAGAACTTGATGAGAAGCTTATTGTTGCCAATGCCTCTCTTTAAGCACTTAAGAAGAACCATAAGGCCGAGAAGAGGACTTTAATTGAAAATGCTATTGGTGAGTTTCGCCAATCCAATGAGTGATACAACCTTAAGGATAAGTATGGCATTAAATTTTGTTTCTACATTGCCCAAACATATTGGGAGGAGACTAAAAGTGAGGTATTTCCCAAGTTGATTTATACTTCAGACATAAAGAATTCATGTTTTGTTGATTGGGATGATGAGGATGTTAATACTCACTTTCATACTTATTTGCATGAAGATCTTGGGAATATTTTTGGTCTTCGGGATTTTTATCGAGAGCATGGAGTTCGTTCACGACAGTCTTCACCTCAATCCCCCAAGGATCCTACTAAGGAGTTAGTGCCAGTGGAACCTGTTCCTAATCCACTATCCTCAGATGATCATATTGCTGCCTTAGATGATTTGGATAAGGATGATGAGATGATTGAGGATCCATATGGAGATTTGTCTCCTCCTTCAGCTCCTACTGCAGATTTTATGATCCTCAATGCTTCAAGACTTATAAAGGTATTGCTACTAAGACATGTCCAACTTTGAGTAGCCCTCATGCGGATACTTAGAGACACAGAACTTATTGTTAGCCATAGATATTACCTTTTTGATATTTCCATATGTTTTTAGTGCTTTGTTTACATGTTTTTGACATTCAACTTTTTGCCTTTACATTTTTTCATTTATCATGTGGATGGCTCTTCAATCACTTAAGCAAAATTCCTATTCGTATTAAGTGATTTTTGTATAGTAGTATGTTCATATGTTTTTCCATTTATTATACAGTCTTACAAATGGTTCTTCATACGAGTAAGCTTTGCACGAGGTTGCTTAACTGTTTTTGGGGAGTATTCTTGGAAAACATCATCTTGTTTTTGTGCAAGGTAGTCAAATTTTATTTTCATGATCTTTTTTTTTGCAACGAATCTTCCTGTGTGCTTTCGTGACAAAACATCGTCTTATTTGTATTCAATGTTTTTATTTTCATCGAATTTCCTTGCTTGTGTGCATGAAAAAAACTCGTATTTTTTGTATGCAAGGTTGTCACAAATCTTAATAGGATTTATTGGTAGCTTTTATTGCTTGCATTTATGATGAAACCTTGTCTTGTTTGCAAGGAGGTCATTTTCTGCAAGTCTTTCTAATCATTTATTGTACATTGCTTCTCAATTTGTGTATCAAAGTCCACCAAACTGTGTTTTGTAATCATGTAAACACATAAATGTGTGTGAACATGTGAGAATGTCATTAATCATGTGATGAAAATGAATGCAAGGTTGTCCACTCCTCAAACAACTTGTTTGAGTGTTTTTCATTTCTTTTATATACATATGTACAATTTCAACCTTACTCTCTTTACATGCCTGGAGGCAAGTAAAATTTTAATTGGTTCATGTTCCATGTTTTTTGAACCTTCTTCCATTGTAATGTCTCCAGCTTGCAGGTGTTTGGTCCCATAATTGTTCAATTTCAATATGGCCCTTGCCAGTTTGCTTGTAGTTTTCCTTCCTCTTTTAAAGCATTTGTGATAACATATTTTCTCAGTACTAAATCTCCTTGAGCCGTGTTTCTGCCATTTATTGAGGAGTTGTAATACTTTGCTATCTTCGTGTGATACAATTCCAGCCTTGTGCAAGCTTTCTCCATTCATTCATCAATAAGGTCAAGGTTTTCCCTCAATGCCTCAGAGTTAGCCTCTTTGCTGAACTCAATCATCCTTTTTTTATCTCAACCCAAATTCTACTGGGATCAATGCCTCAGTTCCATATGCTAGGTTGAAAGGAGTTTCCTTGTTGACATCCTGCTTGTTGTCCTGTAGGCCCAAAGTATGCTTGGTAGCTAATCTACCCAAATGAATTTTGCCTTATCCAACTTTGTATTTAATCAATTTAGAAAAATATTGTTAGATATTTCTACTTGACCATTGATGTATGATACATTTACACATTAATTCAAGCATAAATAGATAGCATTTTTGCCCTAAGTGTACTTAATTGTCCACAAATTTATAACTTTTCGTGTTTTGTGTAGGGTGAATGAAAATGCATGAAATATAGTTGAAAAAAGGTGAAAAGGCATGGAAAAGATGTTTTTAAAAGTTGCATGATCAATGGAAGAAAGCGTGAAAAAAATCACCTTAAAAGGAGAAACTTTTCGTCGCCACACCCTAGACCACAGTCATGGCTGGAGGCCATGATCGTGGCTATCTACTGCCCAAAATTTGACACAATATTGGAAAGATAGAGGCAAGCCACGACCATGGCCTTGGTGAATAACCACGGTCGTGGGCACGCCTAAGCACAATAACCACGGCCATGGCCTTAACCGTGGGCAAGCCTAAATTCCAAAATCAAGCCACGTTCATCGCCTTGGTGGCCATGACTGTGGCCTCCTGAAGAGAGAGAAAAGTGTGGTGAAAAGAGGATAAAAAGAGTGGGGACCAATGCACAGAAAGGTGGCATATTTTGGACAATTGTCCTAAGGTTTAAAGGGGAGCAAGAGGGGTATAAATAAACCTCTTTCACACCATTTGGGCCATCTCTTAAAAGCCACACTTCACCACCAAACCTTAAAGAGAAAGAAAGAGGATTCAAGAGGAAGGAGAAAGGGGGTTCCTTGAAGAGACCTATAGTATTGGAAAGGAAACCCCCTCATCTTTTACTTTTCATTTCTCATTTTACTTTCGATGTTGTTGGTTTTCTTTTTAGGTTAGTGTTTATTTTCATTTTCTTCAAAAAATGGTAGTGTAGTTCTTTGATTTGGATTTTGAGTTGTAATTTTTTTATGACTACTTGCTATATTTATGAATGAATTTTGTGTTTTATGTTCAATATTTCAAGTTTTCTTAATGGGTTTTGAGATTTTTTTCTATATTTGATGCTTACCCTTGGATTCGATTTAGTTGCTTGTTTTGATTGATTATTGTTGAGCTTGATCACCTTGATGATAGTTTTGATAAACTTAGTTGATGGATCGAGATATCAAGGCTAGCTGAGGTCTACAAGCATTAAACTTACATGATTTAGGATAGACATATTATATGCATGTGAGGTGTTCGATGAAATTCCTCAATGGATTTAATGGGCCTAGTTTGACTAGGTGTGACCAAAAGTGTTAGTTTTAATGCCCTAGTCCAATCACTTATGTACATTGTCATTCGATTTATCAATTAATAAAGAGTCATTTCATTTTATATCTGTGAAATATTATAATATGTTTTGTGAAGATAAAATCTCCATGAATAATTTATTATTCCTTATGTCATCAAGTTTGACTTGATAGCAAAACCCTAAGGTAAAAGGAATATTATTCTAAATGTCCCTAATCAATTGTTATCATGGGAATTATAACAAATCAAGGTTAGTATGTTGCTAAGTAAGATAATCATGTTTTACTGATTATGGATATGGGATATCACTTAGAACATAGATATATGTTAGGGATTAGACTGGCCTGCTTTGAAAGTACTGCATGGATCTATGTCATAAGTAGCTTTCATACAGTGGTGATGTTTGAGTCCTCTGATTGAAACTCACTATCGACTCCTACATGAGGAATCACATATTTTGACTTAGTCAAAGGTTATCCATAACTGGGTAGTAATAATGGCTATGATTGGATATGTCATTATTCGTGTAGAGGAGTGATAGTGAGAGTGACAAATTTGTTCCTCTTATGAAAAGTGATATCTTTAGGACACTCGATGAGTAGCATTGATGGAATGTATGCATACTCAAATGAATTGATGAAAGGGTTTATTAATGTCATTTGTATATCGATCTACTTGGGATCAAGAAACACATTAAGTAATATAAGGTTGACATGTAACCATGCCTTATGCTTAATATAGACATCGTAAGACAAAAGGATTAAATATCAAACGGTGAAAGGTAAACTTGAATCATCGACTCCACTTGATTTTGGGTTGCCATAATGTATTACTAGATATCGCTTATGGACATTGGGCCAAAGTTTTAGGAAAAGGTTGTTGGGTTTCTTATGCGATTAATCAACATTATACACAGCGAAAAACACAAGAAACACACCACAAGATCCATGTATGATAATATAATCGATTAAAAACGTGCAGAATTTTATTACCTTTTATCTCTGATGGCCGAAAATCACAATACCAAAAGAGCCCGAATCAAAACTTTGATCCCTTTCTCCTTTGCTAATGCGGAACGTGATTCACTACAAGGACTACCAAAGGACGACTCCCTTCTACTCTCACACACACACAGATCTCTAGGTTAGACTATGTGTGCTAGCACTCACAAAACTTGTTTTCTTTCTCTTAGGTTTTGGCTATATTGAAGAGCAAAGCAAAACAATTTTCTTTCTCCTTTTTAGAGTTTCGGCTACGGTTTGGACTAAAGGGAGAGTTCCATGTTTTCTAAAAACCCTAGGGTTTTTATACCTTGTGTGCTACCACTTTTAATTGCCCAAACCCTGGAGTTTCATTTCAAAAATAAAACCCTAGATGTAGTGCGCTAAGTGGCCAGCCATACTCCTAAAAAATAGGAGACCAACCCTAATTGAAAAACCTTAGTGTAAGTCGTACCCTTCACCACACCAAACCTTAGATTTTATTTCCAAAATAAAACCCTAGATTGTGCATGTGTGGTCGGCCTCTCCACTCCTAGAAAATAGGAGATTGCTTCTTGAACAAGTCCTACTTAAACAAGAAGTCATCTTCCTTCCCTTTTAATTATTTAATTAAACCATTTAATTAAAACACATTACTAGGCCAAATTTCATAATTCTTTATGGCCTAATGTGTGTGCCGAATTTACCATGAGCCCATCTCCTTATGTTTTATTTATCAACATAAATTAATGGCCCCGATAAAAAAGAAAGTTTAAGTTCTAACCCAGATCTTCATTGTGTGCGATCCTGTAGGTCCATTCAATGTTGGCAATGGGTCCAAAATAATTCAAAACTCATAAATCATAATTGGTCTCTAGCAAGATGTTATGATTACCCAAATTGAAATGAATGTCAATTACGAATCAATATAACCTAATTACAACCTTATACAACCCTTTGCCTCTCAATATCTGAATTAGCATAAGGCATAGAACGAATCGCCCTTATTTATGCTAAAACATTTCCTTGATCTATAAGTGATCCTAACTAAGTCAAACAAATGATAACACTTATCACTCTGTTTGGGTGTGGACACACACTACTCAGTTTCACTAATCAAGTGGTCGTTGATATCTTCTCTCTCTTCGAGAGTGGCAATCCCTTCACTTCACTCATGTTTCTTAGCATGACTTATGGCATGCCCAATCATACCCATATTTGTTACTCATTACAAATAACGTTAGGCGTATGTCAAAGTACACGAGAAATCACCCAAGAATCCATAATGATTTCAGGTCGAGCGATTCAAGTATAAGCGTTGTATGAGAAATACTTATGACCTTTCAACCATGTAGCATTCTCATAAACGGATCGATCCAAAACTCTGTTTTCCACCATGTTCTATGTTCTCTGATTGATATCTCATATCCTATGACCAGCAAAACATGATCATCTCACAGAGTATATACTAGTCTTGGTTTATTGTCATTCCCATGACAATAATTGACTATAGATATTTAGAATAGTATTCTTTTATGCTTCAAGGTTTTACTATCCAAATCACATATTTAATTGCTTAAGCAGAATTAATATTCATGAATGTTTTATCTAATTAAACATGCACAGGAATAATAATGAGATAAAACAATGTCTCATATAATCTAATCTGGATGCAATGCGTTTGGGGCTAGGGCTTACACTAACAAAGGCTCATTGCCATCTTCGTGTGGGCCTATTGGGTCACACACAAGAATGAATTGAATTAGTTCACAAATATTCTCTCTCAATGTAATTAAATTATTGAGATGATTAATTTGCTTAATCATTAATAATTTAGGATTTTATGATTTAGGTCATAAATATAATATGATATATTATTCATTAATGTAATGAGTTTTTAATATAAATCACTTATTAATGAGTTAAATATGTTTGGGTTTATTCTTATGTGTGACATAATAATTCGGCCCATATGTTTTATTAAAGGAGTGACTTATTTAATAATAGTGTATCATGCAATTAAAAGCTCAATGACATTAAATAATCCAATGTGAAATTCGTCTCTCTTCCTATTTTATAGGAAAATTTCTGCACACTCCTATTTTGTAGGAGAAATTTGGCTAACCCTAGTTCATGTTAATTAGGACTCCTAATTGAAGAAGTCTTTGGTTCTTGTAAGACAAGGAAGAGAAGTCCTAATAGAATGAGATTAGGGTTTCAAGCAACTCTATATATATGATTATATGTGTGTGGCCGAATTTTTTAATCCATTTATTAAGGGCTGGCTGAATTTTTAGACACATAAAAGGAGAGAAAAATTGTGAGACTAGAATAGTAATTCTTGGTGAAAATGCAACGTGAAGGAAAGGATATTTGGATTTCCAATACTAAAAGCCACGTCAAATTTGCCATAGCCGAATTATTGGAGCAATATATAAGGTAAAATTGCTAACCCTAATCGTGTATGTCGATATGCATTGATCCTTGGTGGAATTCTATGATAAAATTTTTGTTGTTTCCGCTGCCATGTATGCTTATGAATGTCATAAACTTATTTACAAATAACAACATTGGTATCAGAGTCGCTTTCATCATCGACATAGACTATTTCTTTTATATGCGATATAATTGTTTGATTATTGATATTCGGCCTTGCTTGAATATTGATGATATTGTTACTGAATTAATCATATGATTTAGGATTTAATTTAGCAAGAAAAAAATGGTTTTTATTTTTTATAGGCCGAATTTTATATGATGATTGAATTCGCAAAGGTTGTTAAAGATTCGCTTAGAAAGCCAACTAGGTTTTGTACATGCGGTTTTTGTAATGGGATTACAAATAATGAATTGAATCATAATTTGATTATAAGATTCAAGTATTAATGAGATTAATACAGATTGGGGTTTTAAAAAATTAGCACCTCATTTCATGAGCAATGCAAATTATAAACCTCATTTGTAACCGACTTGCGAAACATCTTTACACGTCCAACGTTTAATCGATGCAATTATTTGATTAATTGGCTGATATTTTTTATGTTCATAATTTGATTATGTTTTGATTTGAATGATGATTCAATATGCATGGTACATGACATGACCCAATTAGCCCAATGTGATTGGATTTTTATTGGTTAGTGTAATGGTTAGGCGATTGTGCCTATTTCAAATTTTGATTTTAATGGGCGAGTGTGCCTAGTTATTATAGCATAGATTACTATAGATTTAAAATTTATACAATGTATGTAAAATAAGATGGAGGTCGTTGATTGCAATGAAGGTTGAAGAACACCTTAGGTTGACCATGATCTTCATATTGACTTGTGAGATCAATTTAGTTTTGGGCTTTGTCACGTTTAAATTTTATGCTACATGTACATGTGATGAATGTATGCCATTAATGTATGGTTTATTTTATCCCACGCAAACCAACAAACAATTCGATGCCTATAAATAGAAAGTCATTAAAAATGCCTTCCATAATCAATGCTCGTGAAGGCTTTGTTCATCGATGTGTATTTTCTGCCTCTGCAGAGTGCGTCTAATTACCTTAGTGAGGCATGGGTGGATAATGGTTGTATCCATATTTTGGTTATGGTTAGACTTAACATGGCTGGCAAAACGGTTTTGAGCCTAGGGCATAGAAAGGGATTCAATTGTCGGGACATAAGATGTCAAAATCCCTAGAAATACAACAGTTATATTTGATATAGTTGAAAAGGAGTTTTCTACCTAAATAGCTAAGGTTAAGGGCTAGCTCATATGACTTAGCTTTGAGAGAAATATGGATCTTGTACCCACTATGTTTGATACTTAAATTAACTTTAGGGATGTTAATTTTAGTGAGAGTATTCAAAAGACCTCTTATTAATCTTTGCATATTTTTGTATGTAGATATGATGGCAACAAACAACAACACATCAACCTTTACTTTTGTGATCGATCCTTGGGAAAGATAAATTGAACTTCCTTGATTGTTTTCAAAACTTAAGAATTGTTCTTAAGTAAGAAAGGAAGAGTTATGTCCTCGATACAGTGTTTCCCCCTGTACCTCCATCCAATGGCCCAATCACATAAAAGGATGTTTATGAGAAGCATTTGAGTAACTCAGTGGATGTCACATGTCTTATGCTTGTTACCATGATTGCGAATTTGCAAAATCAATACAAAGCTATAGAGGCATTTGACATGATGAAGCATCTAAAGGAAATGTTCCAAGAGCAAGATCGTCAAGAAAGGTTCTTGACAATGAAGGCATTGAATGAGTGTAAGATAGCTTCTGACACTTCTGTGAGTGCACATGTTCTCAAGATGAAAGGTCATCTTGATCAACTTGAGAAACTTGGTACTCCTCTAATAAAGGAGTTGGCTATAGATACGATCTTAGGGTCACTCCCTAGTAGTAATGACTTGTTCGTCATAAACTACAATATGCACAATATGGATAAGTCCATCACCGAACTACTTGGTATGTTGAAGAATTCCAAGAAGATCATTCTTAAGACCAAGGACATGCTCATGATACAAAAGGGGAAAGGAAAGCACCAAGGCAAGGCTAAGCCAAAGTTTGTTGGTAAGGACAATGGGAAATCTAATCTCAATTCATTTAAGCCTAAGCCAAAGGTGACCAAGATGAAAGAAAGAGTTTGATTTCATTGTAATGAACCAGAGCATTGGAAAATTAGTTGCAAACTCTACTTGGAAGAGCTAAATAAGAAGGGAAGTGCGACTTCTACTTCATGCATTTTTGTTAAAGAAATCAATGTGTCTACTAATTCCTCATGGGTATTTGATACTAGATGTAGAGCTCATATTTGCATAAACTTGCAGGGATTGAGAAATATTAGATCATTGATGAAAGGTGAAGTGGATCTACGAGTGGGCAATGGAGCAAGAGTTGTTGCATTAGCTATAGGGACTTGTCATTTAATTTTGCCTAGTGGAATTGTTTTACAATTATCGAATTGTTATTATGTTCTTACTATGAGTGAGAACATCATTTCCATTTCTTGTTTAGACAATGATGGTTTTCATTTTATTATTAAGAATAATAATCTTTCCATCTATAATGGAGACATATGTTATGGTGTTGCAACCCTGTCGTTTGGTCTCTATGTTTTAAACTTGAAACTAAGCAAGCCCGTCTATAATATTAACAAAATGTTAAAATCAAATGATTTAAACCAAAGCTACTTCTGGCATTGTCGTTTTGGCCATGCAAGTAAGAAACGCCTATCAAAACTCTATAAAGATGGATTACTCAATTAATTTGATTTCGAATCATTTGATACATGCTAATCTTGTTTGTTAGGAAAAAATGGCAAGAGTCTTTTTACACACATAGGTGAAAGG
>CAODLS011819979.1:0-15986 GCA_948243855.1 Flueggea neowawraea | reverse complement strand
GTATTTATAGGCGAGGGTTTTGCTGAGAACCTGAAATATCACGGATTTATTAAATTACCCTAGAGTGCAAGACTATGTACCTATTTCCAAACCAGTCCTTAGGAATTGGAATACTAATAGTTATATTATATTTTATTATATTATCTCTATTTAAATGTATTGTTAATTATTATTCGATAGTTATAAAGATATTTTTGAAAAATTTTAATAAAATTAATAACTCAATTAATTTTTTTAATTTGTATAAATTATTTATATTTATTTTAATATATAAACTTATTTTTTTAATACTAATAATTATGTCACATTTTATTATAGTGTCTCTATTTAAATATATAATAAATTATATTTTTAATTATTATTAGATAATTATAATAATATTTTTAAAAATTTTTAATAAAATTAATAATTTAATTAAATTTTTTTAATTTATATAAAAAAATATAGTGACTTATTTTTATAAAACTGAGAGAAAGTTGCTTTAACACAATAAAAAAGTAAACAAAATGACACTGCCACCATGTGGAAAATCTCAAACAATTCCGTAAAACAAGGATCGTTTTTGGGGTTTAAGAAAGTGGGATTTTATCTTGAAATACTAATTTCCAAACAATAAAAAGTTGCAAGAGTTTGTACAACTTTTCCAAACACATTTAAGAGACAAACAACAATTAAGATAAGAGACCAATTGCACACAAATGTTACAGAAGTAAAGAACTAAACACATTCACAGCTCATTTTTTTTTCTGGTTTTCAGCAGAGCTATTATTGAAACGAAAACAAAACAGACAAGAGAAAGGAGCAAAATTATTTTGAAGATTTTATGTCTACTGAACCTTGAAAAGGCTCTCCAAAGTAGCAACCAACCTCCAATCCTCTTCCGAAAGTTCATCCTGTATTTTAACAAAACACAAGAAGAAACAGTAAGACCAAAAAAGGGCAAACTGTATGGATGTAATCGCACTTGGATAAACTTTTCCCGAAAATGAGCTTTGACAGCATCAATTGACTTTCTTGAAATTCGGCTAACCAGTTCATCCTCACTTCGAAAATGCCTGCCGCGCATTTTTTGCTGCTCTTCAGGATTTGTGCCGACAATCTAAAGGCAATTGGTGGAAAAGCAGTCAGTTGACCAGGCTGAATGAAAAGCAGATATCTACAACGAGAAAGGAAAGAATGAATTCAGTTATTGAAGAATCAGGCATTGAATAGGTACCTGTATGCTAACCCTGTGGCCTTTCTTGGCACAGTCAATAGGAATAAATTGTTCTGAATAGAAGCAATCCGGCCAATGTCACTAAAGTCACGTCCAGAAAAGGGGGTGTAATTCAGTCAAGTCGATCTGAGATTTAGAATGTTCAAGCTCAGGTCGGCCAAAATGTTTCGAATTTGAGCTCAATTTCAAGTTCAAAATCCTATTCAAACTCTGCCCGTTACATGGCTCACAAACTCCCGACTCCTGAACTTGCTCATGAGCTTTTCAAGCTCCAACAAAGACTTGAATAAGACAATAAAATTGAGGCAAAATCTCACGTTATTAGGTGCAACAACGAATTCTGCATTCCTCGTCTTCTAGAGATTGAGTGATTTTATTGTCTGTGGCTTCAAGCCATCCATGATAGTTACCACCAAAATTGCAATGTAACATAAACCCGATCCCCGTGAGCACATATTATTATAAGATTCATGACCTGGTGTATCAATAACCAATAGACCAGGAACTTTCAGTTTCGCATCAGCTTTCAGTTCTTTAGTTCTCTCTCTCATGTTCTTTGCAGGTATGTTGCACCAATCTGTTGTGTAATGCCCCCCAGACCTCCCCGAATATCAGTGCTCCGGATATAATCTAACAGCTTCGTTTTATCAGCGTCAACATGTCCCACGATACAGCAAATAGGAGAACGGAGGTAATCTTCAATTTGTTTAGGAAGTATCATCAGCTTCAGGAGATTTATCTTTCCTAAGGCCGTTTGTTCCATAGTTTCCACTAACTTTAACTTGAGGCTGTCTATTTTTCGCTTCAACCTCTCGAGAAACCACATTCCCGGAAGCTGCAGGAGGGCGAATTGGAATAAGATTCCAATCAGGAGGAAAACAAGAGAGAGAAACATAAAAAAAGCTATAAAATTTAAAGATAAATTAGAAGATAAAACTAACCACCATTGCGAAAGGCCGGAACAGCACTCTTAATCTCACATTAAGGCTCTGAACCAAAATCCTTATTGTCCAAAGCAACCTTGAAATCGAGATCAAGATCAAGGTCGTCCCATGTCTTGTCATCCTCATCTTTTTCCATCCCATCCTCCTCAGTTCCATTAGCAAATTCAGAATCCTTTTCCATATTTATTACTTCCAAGTCTAAAGCATTCTCTGGTTTCAATGTGATCTCCAATTGGTCTTGTGCTTTGTCTTTATCTTCTACACTTTCATCCATCTTAATTGGTCCAGCACCATTTGCATGATGATGAGACGGTTTTGACTTCCTAGACTAGTACTTGGGCCATTTTGTTGTTGCCCCTTCTTTCTCTGCAATACTTATGGGAATATGGGAACTAGCAAGAATTTGCTTCCGCATTGCCTCTAATCGCTGTTTTTGTTCCTTCTGTTTGCCCGTTAAAACCAAGCATTCTTTCTTCTTCTGCAATAGCTTTTCCTTTTGTCTTTCCTTCTTCATTCGTCTAGCCTCTTCAGCTTGCCTCTCAAGTTCTTCCTGCTTCTGTCTTTCCTCTTCTTCCTTCCTCCTCCTGTCTTCTTCTTCCTTTGCCTTCTTCTATTCCAGTTCCTTTTGCCGAGCAATTGCTTCTTGCATCTCTCTTACATGCTTCGGTACCCTCTTCTCAGCTGCTTTACCGTTTGTATCATTCTTCGTCATTCCAGCGGTTTCAGCTTTTCCTGAATCCAACTTTTCTTCATTAAAACCCAGAGCAGCTGCCTTTTCCTTTTCCTTCTACTTCTTCTTCTTTTTCTTCATGGCTGCGGCAGACATTTCCTTTTCTTCTTTAACTTCCTTCTCACCGGTAAAATCCACCGCCGCATCCCGTTCATCCTGTGCCGCAACTTTCTCCTGTCGAGGATGGGGGCCAGAGGGTTTTGAAATAGATGGTCCCTCACCAAGTTCAGTAAGAACTTTATCCAAGTCATCCTCTTCCGCGGCATTCCTGCCCTCTTTCCTCTTCTTTTTGCTCTTTGAAACCTCCACAACCTCTTCACTCCGACTTGCTTTCAAATCATAAATGTGATCAGCCTGAGGTTGTTCCAATTAACAGCATCAATAACCTCACTTCCACCCTCATCACTGGGGTTAGCACATGCAGTGATACTCTTCCCCTTTTTCTTGTAGAAGACTTCTTCTTACCAGTAAAGGCAACAGGTGACCCATTTTCCTCCTCAATTTCAACTGAGCCGTTACCCATTTTAACAGAATTACACGCAGAAACACCCTCATCAAGCAATTCAGTGATCTTACCATTACCATCCACAAACTCACCTGTTTCACTCTCATAACCGTAATTTTCATCTCCAAGCAATCGGAAATTTGAAGTAGAAAACACAGGCTTCTTGTTCTTACCACTCATTAAAACCTTCTTCGAACCATCAACCTCGTCAATCACTAATGCTTTCTTCTTCGACTTGCCACCAACGTCTAGTTGGCTCCCGTCGCTTTGTGAATTCGGCTTCTTCCGAGTCATCGAGTGAATGGAATATTGTTCCAAAAAATCGATTTCTTGCATGGGAAACAAAAATTCATATTTTGTCCAACAAAACCCTAAATCGCAGAAATCAATTATCAAAACCAGAACAAACAAACAAAATATCATACAAACAAAAAAAATAAAATAAAACAAAACAAAAAGATCCATCAAAACCTCAATTGCTTTTTTTTTTTAAAAAAAATTAATACCTGAAAAGATGAAGGCAAAAAACCTAACTAATGAGGGTGTGAGGATTCGGAGATGGGGAAAGATAGATCGACCAAACGGAAACAGAAATCGAAACGGCGTGATGTTTATGCAACTCAGAGGCAACAGAGGGGAAGGAGAGAGAGCAAATATGAGGAAATTACGGCTATGTACTTTCTAAATTAAAAATTATTTTTGTAACCTCCAAAATTGCATTTTTCATAACATGTTATTACTGGGAAAAAATTTAAAAAAAAAACCTAAAAATTACCCAAATTTTTGTTATTTTTACCGAATATTTTGGTAGGTTTTTTTGTTGTTTTTTATTTTTTTATGATTTCAATATTGACTTATAAAATTATAACTAAAAAAATAACTAAAAAACAAAAAAAATCAATTTTTAGTTGTTTGTACAAAAAAATAGATAGTATTTTGCTTGTTTTTCTATTTTTTGTTGTTTTTTCTCTGCTCATTAAATGTAAAACTTTGCCTATAAAATGTAAAGTTAGGTGTGTAAAATAAAAGCCATCATTTTGAAACATATTTTTGCAATTTTGGTTTTCATAAGTTCTATTTATGTAATTAGGCCGAGCAAATATTTAAGACTAATTACATAAATATATCTTTTGAAAATCAAAATTAAAAAAACGAGTCCAAAAATGATAGTTTTCATTTTGTACGCAAAATTTTACATTTTATAGGCACATTCTTACATTTAATACGCCAGAAAAAAATCAAAAAACTATTAAAAAACAACAAAAAAATTGCCCAATTTTTTATACAAACAACAAAAATTTGGTAGTTTTTTTTTTTTTTTTCTAATTACAATTTTGTAAGCCAATATTGAAAAAAAATACCAAATATTTGGTACAAAAAACAAAAAATTGAATAATTTTTTAGTGTTTTTTTAGCTACAGCATGTATATTAAATGTAAATTTTGACGTATTAAATATAATTATTTATGAAAACTAAAACTTTGGATTCTTCAAATATAGTTTTTAATTTGAAAGCTTTATAGAGCGTAATGTCCTCCAAATTATTTATAGGTTTGTGCTTTTATGGGCCAGGCTAGTGGCCCATATACTAAATCGGCCTTTCCCAGAAAAACTGTTGCCTACAATATGATGAATATTTTTAGGGCTGATTACAAAAACGGCATCTTTTGAAAGTTTTATCACGAAATATAACTGTTTTGTTTTTCCTTTTAATTGTATCCAAATCTAACAATCTATATGCAGATTTGGTGTCTCTGTATAAAATCATGTCCTTTATCTCATTTTTATAGTTTAGTCCCTATATCATTCAATATTTTAATTTAGTCCTTTTATATTTTTTCCAATTTGGCCCATAATTTTTTATTTTTAGTTAATTTTTCTTCTTCACCCAGTTTTCTATGTTAAATTTTAGGGGGCTAATTACAAAAACATTCCCTTTATTTTTTCTTACTTCATCTAGCATTTTTCTTACAGAATTAAACTCTTTTTTTTTTTTTTTTAATCCTTTTTCTGTTTTTTTGGGAATTATATTTTTTATTTTTTTACCTTTTTTCCTTGTGCCTTTAAATTTATTTTTTTAAAAAATAAATTTGCAACAAAACTTTAAGGAAAAACTTTAAAATACTAAATATACAAAAAAATAAACCTTTTAAAAACTTCAAAATAACCTTTGATAAACCTTTTTAAAAATGTTATAAACTTACAAATCTTCCAAAAAAACTTAAAATCAACCTAATATAAACTTAAAAACAACCTAATATAAACTTTGCTTAATTTTAACTACAAAAGTACATATTTTTCAGAAAAATCCTTTAAAATTTTATTTAACAACATTATGTAAACTTCAAATAAACCTCCAAAATTTTAAACAATTTTTCCAAAACAAAAAAATTAAATGAAAGCTTTTTTAAAAAATAAAATTTTAAATTTTAAACAGATTATAAAAATTATTTTTTTGAAAAAAGTCCTTATAATTCAGCTAGGATTTCAATGAGCTAGGGTTTCAATGAGTTGCAAATCTCGTCACCATCGAGGAGCAATGACGGAAAACCGATGAAAATGTGACACCATCAGTTGACATGGAGCAGCGAAAACGCAAAGGAAACTGACTGTAGCAGGATGGAGATCGGAGAACAAAAGAGACGGAGATCTAGAAGAAGAGCAAGGCGTGACGGGGATTAGAAGAACTAGAGCCGCCGCGATGGAGATCTGAAGCACTTAACGGAGAAGAGCATTCGCGACGGAGATTCGGAATAGAACAGTAATCGCGATAGAAATCCGGACGAGAAACAACAGTAGCGATGGAGATCTGAAAGAGAAAACGAGTCCCGACCACCGTGAGAGAGAGAGAGCAGATTGAGAGGTGGGCGGACGGCGGTGTTGAGATGAGAGGAGAGAGAGGGTGAAGAGGAAGAGAGGGATAAATGAGAGAGAAAGAGGAGAGAAAGAAAAATAAGTGGTCAAATGAGACAAAAAAAACGAAAGTAAGTAGATTAAATATATTTTTGGTCTATATACACTAAGAAAAGAGGCGTTCGACAGTAAAAAGGAGGGTAAAAATTAAGAAAAATTTGTTGCATTCATCGACTTGTAATTAACGGTATCAAGTGGAGTTCAGAGTGTAATTATCTGATCCTTTTATGGAAGTCTGATATCTTCAAAATACCAAACGTCACGTCGTATGATTTACACTACGACTACAAGTCTTCTGACAACCCCACTACGATTTACGATAGATATGCTCAGTTAGCTGAACTGCAACCGCCAACCAGTAGCAAGCAAACGACTTACTCCCATGCCGCCAATCCCCACTTCGCTCCGCGTCCTCAACACGCGCCTCCTCCTGTCACTTTTTCCTCCTCCAAGCCACCGCCGCCAATTCATCCATGTAAACCGCAGGACTCTCTTGTCTGTCGCCTCCGCACTGTCCTCCACCGCCAGTGGAGAAAGCGGAGGGACCAGGTCCGGCGCGCTGACTCCGTCGCCGATTGTCGAAGAAGTAGTGCAGAGGATTGACGTTAATCCTCCTAAAGGCACCAGAGACTTTCCTCCGGAAGAAATGCGGCTTCGCAATTGGCTATTTAATAACTTCAGAGAGGTTATTGCTCTCCTCAAGCTCGTGTCTTTGATCTATTGTCGTCTTGATTGAAATTTTGATAAAAATCTGCTGTTTTTTGTTAGGTTTCTAGGTTTTATGGATTTGAGGAGGTTGATTTTCCGGTGTTGGAGTCGGAGGCTTTGTTTATTAGAAAAGCTGGGGAGGAAATTAGAGATCAGGTGATTAAGAAAGCTTTCTTTTTCAGTTTTTATGCCATCAATTTGATGGAGAATGAGAAGAGTAATTGAGTTAAGCATAAGAACATAGAAGATGAAATCTTTTATATGAATGGATGGATATATATGAATGCGGATGCATAGTTATGGAGATTTTCGATTTTGATTTGTTTATTCTTGCAGTTGTATTGTTTTGAAGATCGTGGGAATCGTCGCGTTGCGTTGAGGCCGGAGCTCACTCCATCTCTGGCTAGGCTGGTGATACAAAAAGGGTAGCAGTAATGTCTTGTTTTAGCATTTCCATTTATACATTTGCTTATGACTTCTGTGTATAGGTGCGATCACAGAATTTGATTCCTGTGTTGTTTTTTCACCTTTTGTGCAGAAAATCCGTACCCCTTCCTTTAAAATGGTTTGCTATAGGACAATGTTGGAGATATGAGAGAATGACAAGGGGGCGACGCCGTGAGCACTATCAGTGGAATATGGATATTATCGGTGTACCTGAAGTCACGGTAAGTGCTACTAACTTGAAGACAATTATCAGTAAAACACTTAAACTCTTCTGCTTGCATGCGTTGTTGTGTACTCATGAATAGAGTGTGAAAGAAGCAAATGTAAGATATTAATTATCTTTCTCTTAATCAATTTTGTAGACTTGTGTTTAGTAACAATTTCTACATTACACTATGTATTGAAAAGTTTAGTGGTGGGTGGAAGACTTTAGTAGTGTAATTATGTTATGTTTTGTTTTAGTCTTTCAAATTATTAATCGTTCTTGCCAACCTTAACTTTTGTTTTCTTCAATTTGTTTTTCCTTAATTACCTTGTAGGCTGAAGCTGAGCTTATTTCTGCTATTATCACATTTTTCAAACGAATTGGAATTACATCGTCAGATGTTGGATTTAAAGTTTCTAGCCGAAAGGTGTTACTTTTTTTCAGGATGTTGCAATGATTTTTGTAGTGTTGTTAATAAGGCAAAGCTAGTTTTAGGATTGCAGCTTGAATAAAGTGCACTGCATTTGCTTCAGACTTTCTTGCATAAGCAATCATATCTTAGGAGGCCAAGACTTTCATCATACTTGGTGCCATTGCTTACTCTGAAGAATGTTGTATCTACTTCAGTTCTTTAATTTCAAATGCATGTGTAATATGTTTATGAGCAGACACTATAAGCTAATCTTTTGCTTTTTTTTTTTTAACGTAGGTTTTGCAGGAAGTATTGAGGTTCTACTCAGTATCTGAAGATTTGTTTAGCAAGGTTTGCATCATTATAGACAAGGTAAGTCAACAAGGTTGCTAATCTTACATAGCAATTTTTGTAATTAGTTGTGCAATTGGTGCTTACTGCTGATACGGTGGAAAACAGGCATTATGTTATCTTTTGTTTGATACGGCTATTTTTAATTGTGGCTTTAATATTTTTACAGATTGGAAAGTTACCAATTGATGATACTAAAAAAGATTTGAAGTCCGTTGGTGTGGCAGAAGAGGCTATTGAGGAGCTTCTGAAAGTTCTATCAATAAAGTCGTTTGCAAAGTTAGAAGGTTGGATACGTATTGCTTGATGAAGTATAGTTTTTTTCTGGTATATTATTAGTTTTGGATTCTTTGTGAGGAAGGATAATATAAGAAACTTTCCAGATAGCGATAGCAAAATCTATTTATAGCCATAAAAGTGTACTCTATTCCTGTCAATAATGTAGAGATGTCTTATTTCTTTCAGCTTTCCATCAAGCAGTTGTTTAATGTCTGGCTTTGGGTTTTAGCTCCTCGATTTGTAGCAAGTCCCTTCAATTACTGATTAATTGTAAAATGCCTGCATTAATGTAGAAATACTTGGAGGTGCCGGGGAAGCAATTGCTGAGCTTAAACAACTATTTTCTCTTGCTGAAAAATATGGTTATTCTGAGTGGATTCAGTTTGATGCATCAGTCGTTCGTGGCCTTGCATACTACACTGGTATTGTTTTTGAGGTTAGACTTAAGATATCCTAAGTGAATATGAGCTAATGGGATAACTAGTACTTCTCAACTCTATAACTATAATTAATATGCTGGTGTGGGGCCAAATGAAGTTTTGGGCTCGTTTGTTGACAATAACATATAGCATATTTTGTAAAGTATATAATATGTAGCATTTTATTAAAAGACATGTTATCTCTTTACTTTTTTACTATTCATTCGTCACTAGTCTTTATAAAATACTATATGTTATATACTGTAGTACCAAATGAAAATTTATGTTTTTTTATTGAACCATTCCTTTTATTGGTTCTTAAATGACTTGGCCCATGAATATTATACACATTTCTCTTTGTTTTTTCAAATTTTCTGAAATGACATTAAACATTTCCCCAGGGTTTTGACAGGGAAGGAAAATTAAGAGCCATTTGTGGAGGTGGCCGATATGATCGATTACTTTCTACTTTTGGTGGTGATGACCTTCCAGCTTGTGGCTTCGGATTTGGTGATGCTGTGATAGTTGAAGTAAGTAGGAACTTTTATTGCCTTCCTTTGTTGTCCAATTCTCTCCTTATATTTTGGTTGATTGTGGTTGTAGCTACTTAAGGAGAAGGGCTGCTTGCCGGAACTAGGCCTTCAAGTAGAGAACATTGTATGCGCTCTTGATCCTGGCCTTCAAGACGCAGCTGCTAAAGTTGCCACCATACTCAGAGAGAAAGGCCAGAGTGTTGATTTAGTCTTGGAAAACAAACCTCTTAAATGGTACTGAATTCAACTTCTTCAAATACTTCTTTCTTTTGCTCTGATTGTTTGTCCTACTTTCATTAACTCAGAAATCCTGCTTATTCTTTCAGGGTGTTCAAGCGGGCATTGCGTATAGATGCTCGAAGGCTTATATTGGTCGGGAACACAGAGTGGGAAAAGGGCATGGTTGGTGTAAAAATCCTATCATCTGGTGAACAACACGAAGTTAAACTTGAAGAGCTAGAATGAGATACGGAGATTCTACTATATAAGACTGTCATTAACATTCTTTCACTAACAGATGTTCGTATAGATTCTTCATTCTTGGCAGAGATAAGTTAACAACAAGATTTTTGTACTAGACTGTTTATTTGTAATTTGTTGAATGTTTTATTGCTTATAACTTCTAGTTTTCCATTGATTCAATACACGTACATGATGGTTCATTATCAGGTACATTTTGTTTGGAAACAAAAGTTTCAGCGAGAGAAGACTGTCTTAGTGTAGGTTCAGAGAAAGCCTCGGGCCTCTACGAAGAATGGACGACAGTCAACACTCGAATCTCAAATTTTGGAGGTTGGCTCATTTTTTCTGGCACATAGTGCTGAGTGTATACCATTTTCCAGCTCAAGTTGATGCTCTAGATCTGTGGCTCACACCTCCATGTCAACATATGGAAGTCGGGGCTAATAAAAAAATGGCAGAGTCCTCCTTGTGATCTGGGAAATATCAAAATAATATTCATAATTTATTACTTGCTTCAAACTTCAGGCTGTGATTATTGAACTGTTTTATTCAAAGTCAACTTGTATGGCCTGAGATATTGGATTGTTCCATGTGGATCAATTTATTATTATAAAATGAAAGGAGTAACTATTTTTATGTCTATTTTAGTCTTATATCTCAACAACCGTAGTTTATGAAACATGTAAATGATGAGGTTTCTTTCAATCTTTACAGTAGCATTTCAGCAATAGAGCTACAGAGTGAACGCACAAGTGATTCAGTTTCTTGCATCAATAGTAGCAGAAGCTGCATAAAACAATCATGATGAGTACTTTCTTGATCTCTCTTTTTCTGTTCTTCTCCTTTCTATATCTGGTGAAGCTTCTTAAGTCAAACAAACAGAACCTACGTCCATCACCACCCAAGTTACCAGCAATTGGAAACCTACACCAGCTAGGCGGACTTCCTCACAGGTCTTTTCAAGCCCTCTCAGCAAAGTATGGACCTTTAATGCTCCTACATCTTGGGAAGGTTCCAACACTTGTCATCTCGTCAGCAGAGTTGGTTAAAGAGATCTTGAAGGCTCATCAGGATGTTATATTTGCGGGCAGGCCTCAAACAAGGGTTGCAGATTCTCTCTTTTATGGATGCACTGACATCGCATTCTGCCCTTATGGTGAGTATTGGAGACAAGTTAGAAAAATTGGTGTTCTTGAACTTTTGAGCCAAAAAAGGGTTCAAGAATTTCAATTTGTGAGGGAAGAAGAGGTTGCAAAAATGGTAGAGAAGATCCGGGTTTCATGTCAGGATGGAGTTGCAGTTGATCTTAGTGAGATGATTCTTACTGTGTCAAATAATATTGTTTCAAGATCAGCTCTTGGTAGAGTATTCGAACAAGATGGTGATGATAAGAGTCTTGGGGCATTGTCAAGGAAGGCAATAGACCTTATGTCAGCTTTTAGCTTTAGAGATTTGTTCCCCTCTCTGGGATGGTTGGATAATTTGACTGGTCTGGTTGCAACTTTGAGAGATACTTCCAAGGCATTGCATGATGCTCTTGATCAAGTGATTGAAGAACATGATGTTTGCTCGAGTGATGACAAGTCTGATAAAAAAGATGTTGTGGATATTCTTCTGAGTCTTCAAAAGAGCGGCATGCTTGACATGGATTTGACTCGAGACAACCTTAAAGCGATACTAATGGTATTTATTTTTTATTCCCTCTCCGCTTTGTTTCTTCGTTGTGAGAGAAAAAGAGGGGATAGAATTTTTAACGTCCTATGTTAATTATAGATAAAGACTTCAGTATCACTAAACTACGAGTTCAATCCTGACCTTTTTATTCCATGTATTGCAGGACATGTTTGTTGGAGGAACCGATACAACAGCAGCGACAATGGAATGGGCAATGGCCGAGCTTGTGAAAAATCCTAGTGTAATGAAGAAAGCTCAAGAGGAAGTAAGGAGAGTTGTAGGACACAAATCGAATATGAGTGAGGCTGACATCAATCAAATGGGTTACTTAAAATATGTCCTGAAAGAGACTTTAAGGTTGCATGCCCCAGCAATGATTTTCAGAGAAACATCTTCTAGTGTCAAACTAGAAGAGTATGACATTCCTCCCAAAACAAGAGTACTAATCAACGCTTGGGCTATTCAAAGAGATCCAAATGTTTGGGACAAACCTGAGGAGTTCATACCTGAGAGATTTGTTGAAACGTCAATTGATTATAAATATCAGAGTGGTAAATTCATTCCATTTGGTGGGGGAAGAAGAGGGTGTCCTGGTATGTCATTTGCATTAGCAGAAGCAGAATTTGTGCTGGCAAATATTTGGTATTGGTTTAACTGGAGTCCACTGGAAGATGTGGATATGACTGAAGCTAATTCATTCATTGTTCATTTGAAGAAACCTCTTCTTGTTGTTCCAATGATGTATTCTCCTTAATATCTATGAATTAGTTGTTTTCGTTTATTCGTTTTCATCTTGTCAGCAACAATGCTAGTTCTAAATGATCTGTTTCTTTTTTTGGCTTGTCAATCTGTCGCAGATTTTTTTGAAAGAATTGAGTACAGAACTTGAAGAGCTAGAATTAATGAAATAGATGGATTCTGTTTAAACCTTGGATTCATATTCTTTTACTGACATATGCAGTTGAATAGATTCTTGGCATAGATAAATTAACAACTTCTTTGTACTGAACTGTTTCATTTGTAATGTTCTTGAATGTTCATTTGTAATCTTGCATACTAATCACTGAGACAAGTTCTTGTTGGTGTGTAAAATCACTTTATTCGACACCAAAAACGAGTTCTGTAGCGCTACACTACATTTTCCAATTCATGAAGATTAAAGGAGAGTACATCCTTGGAACAAGAAGAAAAGGTGTCTTCTTATATACAACAAATGAACTAGCTTCACTCATATCCAAATCTTCCGGATTTTGACCATTTTTTTGGACTCCAATCAAACCAACACAACAGATTTGCCAACACAAATATTGCTTCTGCTAATGCAAATGATATTCCAGGACACACTCTTCTTCCACCACCAAATGGAATGAACTTACCATTCTTATCTACAAATTCAATTGACATGTCAGCAAATCTCTCAGGTATGAACTCTTCAGGATTGTCCCAAACTTTAGGATCTCTCTGGACAGCCCATGCATTGATTAACACTCTTGTCTTGGCAGGAATGTCATAACCTTGTACTTTAGCATTTGCAATGTTTCTCTAATAATAGTTGCTGGGGTATGTAACCTTAAAGTCTCTTTTTGGACGCATTGTAAGTAACCCATTTCATTGATGTCCTCTTCAGTCATTTTTGATTTGTGTCCTACAATTCTTCTTACTTCTTCTTGGTCTTTCTTCATTATCCTAGGATTCTTGACAAGTTCAGCCATTGCCCATTCCATTGTTGCTGATGTTGTGTCACTTCCCCCAACAAACATGTCCTTCGATTACATAAGATTAAAAAGTCAGAATCATAAATTAGCCAATGAAAAATAGATGGGAATTCGTAGTTTAGTGATACTAAAGTTGTGTTAGTGTGAATTTCATAATAATCACGGAAAAAAAGAATAATGGAGAGAATAAAAATTGTGAACCATTAATATTGCTTTTAAGGTTGTCTAGAGTCAAATCCATATCAAGAGTACCACTCTGTTGAAGACTCAGAAGAATATCCACAGTATATTTTCTATCAGACTTGTCATCATTTGTTGAGAGATTGTCTTAACTGCTGCACCAAGACTCAGTCAATGTCCACTAGAATTTCTTATTTTTTACTGTTTTTTCTGCCATATTTAGATTCTTTAACTATTTTATTACTACACTAACTGATAGTTGCTAGTTTTGAGGAGTTTGTTAATCATGTAAATATGCTCTACTTAGTTGTTTATTTCTAGGGTGTATCTGTTAATTTTTGTTGTATTTAAACTCATTTTCAGCTAATAAACAAGTAGGCCTTTATACAACAAATTATTTTGTTTTCTCAGTCATTTTTTTGTCTAACAAAGTGGTATCCGAGCTCTCTTTTTAAGGAGTCTGTGACTGAAAAACATTTATCTTGCAAACCCTTCTTTCTTCTTCATGGATTCATTAGAAACTCCATTTACTGTTTTAGCACCACCTGTCTTCAATGATGAAAATTACCATGTTTGGGCAGCTAGGATGGAAGCTCATCTGGAGGCAAATGATCTTTGGGAGGCTGTTAAGGAGGATTACGAAATTCCTCCATTACCTGCAAATCCAACAATGGCGCAGATGAAGAATCACAAAGAGAAGAAATCAAGGAAGTCTAAGGCAAGGGCTACACTATTTGTTGTCGTCTCACCTGAAATCTTTGTCAGGATTATGACAATGAAATCAGCTTTTGAGGTCTGAAATTTCCTGAAGAAGGGGTTTGAAGGAGATGAGAGGATGAAGGGAATGAAGATTCTGAACTTGATCAGAGAATTTGAGATTCAAAAGATGAAGGATTCAAAAACTGTCAAGGAGTATGCTAACAAATTGCTCAGCATAGCCAACAAAGTAAGGTTGCTTGGCTTTGAATTTCCTAATTCTAGGTTAGTTCAAAAAATTCTTGTAACTATTCCTAAAAGGTTCGAAGAAATTTTTTCTCCACTGTAAAATTCTAAAGATCTGTCAAATGTTAGGTTGGCAGAATTGATGAATACTTTACAAGCTCAAGAACAGAGAAGATTCATGAGGTCTGAAGGGTTTGTAGAAGGTGCATTATTAGCAAAGGTGCAGTCAAACCAAGGATAACAAGAAAAGAAGAATAAGAAGAACGAGAAGGGAGCAAAACCTAATTTTCCTCCTTATAGATACTGTGGAAGGAAGAATCATCCACCTTCAAATTGCTGGAGAAAACCAGACCAACAGTGTGAAAAGTGTCAAAAGATGGGCCATCACCAAAAATCTGCAAGAGCAACACCCAACAAAATACCATAACACAAGTGAATTTGGAGCAAAAGAATATTGATCAGGTTGCTGATCAGGAAGAGGAGGTGCAACTCTTTATGGGCTCTTGTTTTGCTACTAGCAATTCAAGTGACAAATGGCTGGTTGACATTGGATATACAAATCACATGACATTTGATCGTGATTTGTTCAAGGAGCTAGATACATCAATGACTTCTAAAGTGAAGATCGACAATGGAGAGTATATTACAGTCAAAAGAAAAAGCACAGTGTAGAGTCGATAATCACACTAGAAGGGGGGTTGAATAGTATGGTAATAGAAACTTTGAATTTTCTTCAAAAATGAGTGCGATAAATAAAAGAACACTAAGAACTTATAGTGGTTCAGCCAACTCGATGCCTACATCCACTACCTAAGTATCACCACTCAGGATTTTCACTATCAATCTTCACAAAGATTACAACTTCACTTTCTAGCTAAGTGAGAACTCTTACAAGTTTCTTGATTCTGGCTCAAGAACAAAAACCAACCTAGGAATCTACCCTTGATCCCTTTTACAATCACTCTACTCAAATGTGTTTTCAGAACACTCACCACTAAATTTACAGCTAGTAATACAAGTAAATGTATAATAAATTTCAGAGCAAATACACTTGTATCAATAAAAGAGAGATTTGATACTTTGATGCTTGGTATTTGTTAGAAATCAATGCTCAGATGTTTCTTGTTCTGTTTCTGGTCTCCCAAGCATGCATTTATACTTTTCTCTTGATTTCAGACCGTTGCGGGATGTAATGTAGCCGTTGTGACATTAAATGAGGTGCATTTAATGCTCTGTCAGAGTCTTCTCGCGTACGTGACACTAATCTCACGTACGTTACCTGACTTGATATTCAGCACACGTATGTGATAAGTTTATACACGTACGTTGATCATAGCTAACCCCCAGTTCA
>CAODLS011819964.1:0-11416 GCA_948243855.1 Flueggea neowawraea | reverse complement strand
CATTATCGACTTACCGTTTAATACTCTAATCGTACTATTTCTATTAGCATCCTTTTTATTTCATTCTCTTTTTTTTTTCAATGTAATATTTGCAAATAATGCCAATATATGTAAATGCATATAATGAGCTATCATGAATATGAACAATGATATATGCAATAAGGTTGAGGATGTGACAGTAGCCTCCTTTGATTTGTGCAATACAAGCAACATTATCCTCATATAACACCGTTGGACTTCCTTTTATGTGTGAAAGACAACAAGTTTCTTGAATATGTTGAATTAAAGATCTCAACCATACACATTCACGGCTTGCCTCATGAATTGCCAAAATTTCAGCATGATTTGATGAAGTCGCTGTAAGTGTATGTTTTGTAGAGCGCCATGATATAGCAGTACCACCAAATGTAAATAGATATCCTATTTGTGATCGAGCTTTATGTGGATCTGACAAATATCTAGCATCAACATATCCAATCAGCTCTATTTTAGAGTTCTTTGAATAAAATAATCCCATATCAGTTGTTCCCTGAAGATATCGAAGGACTTGCTTAACTCCATTCCAATGTCTTCAAGTTGGTGAAGAGCTAAATCTTGCCAATAAATTAACAGAAAACGCTATGTATGGTCTTGTGCAATTAGCAAGATACATTAGTGCACCAATAACACTAAGATATGGTATTTCTGGACTAAGTGTTTCTTCATTATCCTCTCGAGGACGAAATGGATCCTTTTTCACATCAAGAGATCGAATAACCATTGGAGAACTCATTGGAAATGACTTATCCATGTTAAATCGTTACAACACTTTTTCAATATAATTCGACTGGTGAACAAAAACTCTTTCAGATAAGTTTTCGATCTAAAGACCGATGCAAAATTTTGTTTTTCCCAAGTTCTTCATTTCAATTTCACTTTTCAAATATGTTACTATTTCTAACAGCTCTTCTGAAGTCCCAATAATATTCAAGTCATCAACATAAATTGCGCTAATGGCAAATCCGGATTTTGACCTTTTGATGAAAACATATGAGCAAATTGGATCATTGATATATCCTTCTTTTAAGAGAGATTCACTGAGACGGTTGTACCATGTGCGTCTGGATTGCTTGAGACCATACAAGATCTTTGTAACTTAATTGAAAACATTTCTCGATGTTTTGACTTGCATGATTCATGCATTTTGAATCCATCAGGGACTTTCATGTAGATATCACTATCCGATGACCCATGCAAATAGGTTTTAACAACATCCATTAGACACATTTGAAGTCCCTCTAATATTGTCAAACTAAGTAAAAATCGAAATGTAATTGCATCCACCACTGGAGAATATGCCTCCTCAAAATAAATGCCAAGCCTTTGGGAGAATCCTTGAGCCACAAGTCGTGCTTTGTATCTCACAACTTCATTTTTCTCATTTTGTTTTCGTACAAATACCCATTTATAGTCTACAAGTTTAAAACCCTCGGTTGTGTGAGTAATAGGTCCAAAAACATGGCGTTTTTCAAGTGAATTTAGTTTTGTTTGAATTGCGTCTTTCCATTTTAGCCAATCATTTCTACGATGACGTTCGTCAACAGATTTTGGTTCATGATCCTCATTTTCTTCTATAATTTCAAAAGCTACTGCATATGCGAATACATTGTCGACAACAATTTTCATGTTGGTTCCATCTTTTTTCTGAAGTGACATAACTTATCGAGATCTCTTCATTATTATCATTTTCAGGTACCTGAATATCTTTTGTGTTTATTTCATCTGTTATGTCAATTATCTTTGTCACACGCTCTTCAAGAATAACAACTTCAGAAGTTCCAACTTGCATATTTTGCTCTTTTTTCTTTCTTGGATTTTTATCTTTGGAACCGAGAGGTCTACCACGCTTCTAGCATGCTTTAGACTCATTTTGCAATTTGTCTATTAGGGACATTAATGCGAATAGGAGCATTTACGGCTGAAATATGTGATTTTGTTACTTTTTTAACATCAATAAATGCATCAGGTAGCTGATTTGCAACATTTTGCAAATGTATTATTTTCTGAACTTCTTGTTCATATTGGTTTGTTCGAGGATCAAAATATACCAACAATGATGCATTCCATGAAATTTCTTGTTTTTCTAGCTTTTGTTCCTCCCTTCCTAATGCTGGGAAAATTGTTTCATCAAACTGATAATCGGCAAATCGTGTCGTGAAAAGATCCCCTGTCAAGGGTTCGAGGTATTTAATAATTGATGGGGGATTCAAATCCTACATAAATTCCCAATCTCCTTTCGAGACCCATCTTAGTGCGTTGTGGTGGAGCAATAGGAACATAAACCGTGCAACTAAACTTTCTTAAATGGGAAATGTCTGGTTCTCGACCAATGACAAGTTTCAATGGAGAGTATTTATGATATGCAATTGGTCTTATATGAATAAGTGCTACTGTATGTAATATGGCATGTCCCCAAGCAGAATTTGTAACTTTGTTTTCATATGTAAAGGCATTACAATCAATTGAAACATTTTCATAAAAGATTCGGATAACCCATTTTACATATGAGTATGGCTAACGGGGAGCTCTATAGGAATCCCAATTGACATGCAATAATTATCAAAAAGCTTGAGATGTGAACTCTCCTGCATTGTCCATACCCATTTTCTTGATTGAATAGTCAGGAAATTGTGCTCTTAATCAAATTATTTGAGCAAGGAGCTTGCAAATGCAATATTACGAATGGACAATAGAAAAACATGTGACCACCGTGTAGATGCATCTATTAGGATCATAAAATACTGAAATGATCCACATGATGGAGTAATGGGCCCATAAATGTTTCCTTGGATTCGTTCTAAAAATGCAGGAGATTCAACATTAATTTTCATTGGGGATGGTCTAATAATTAATTTTCCTTGAAAATAAGCAGCACAATGAAAATCTTTAGACAAAAGAATCTTTTGATTCTTCAAGAGATGTCCATATGAATTTTCTATAATTCTTCGCATCATTATCGAACCCGGATGACCCAACCGATCATTGCCAAACAATGAAATCCCTTGGATTTGATGGTCCTTTGTTTATCACCATCTTGGACTCAATCATTTTTTCAAAAGTGTAATATAATCCAGAAGAATATCCTGGTAATTTTTCCAACACATGTTTCTTGCCCAAGACAAAAGATGTGATGTAAAGATACTCAACGTCATTTTTATTTGTTGTCTCTATATGGTAACCATTTTGACGTATGTCTCTGAAACTCAAGAGATTTCTTTTCGATCTACTAAAAAATAGAGCATCATTTATTATGAACTTGGTGCCATTAGGCAATGAGAAACTAGCTCTTCTGGTTCCTTCGATAAGATTAACAACACCAGATATTGTGCTAACATTAGCTTCAGCTAAAATGAACTGAGAAAAATATTTCTTATCTTTGAGAATGGTGTGTGTTGTGGCACTATCCGCCAAACAAAGGGCTTCGCCACTTTTACTACCACCAATTGAGTTATTTGTGTGCCCCATTTTTCTTCATAAATCAAAATGATATAAAGATTGAAAATTAATTTATAGAAAGCATACCATATTACTAAAAAAATAAAAATTACAAAGCATACTCAACAAACCAAAGCACACTGAAAAATAGTAACACACCATTAAAATCATACTAATAATATCTTATCACGAGATCATTCCTTTTAAACTTCATTGACATTTTCATTGCCAACAAAGAAATCTGCAACATCCAAGTGTGTGAAATCATTTTGGCCATGTTCAACAAAATTTGTCTCTATACTTTTGCCTTTTTTCTTTTATTGAGGCTTGATAAAGATCAACAAAATGCTTGGGCATACGACATGTACGTCTCCAATGTCCTTTCATGCCACATCTATGACAAGTGTCTTCATTTTTCTTGGGTACTTTTTCATTCATTCTATTTCCTTCATTTTCCCCATTATTCTCTCCAGTCCTCTTATGATCTGAGTAGTTCTTATTATAAGAACCACAGCTCTCCAGTCCTCTTATGACCTGAGTAGTTCTTATTATAAGAACCACGGCTACGACTGCAGCCGCAACCACGGCTACGACTGCAGCCGCAACCACGATTAGGACCACGACCTCATTCAGAACGTTGATCTCGTCATGTATCATTCAAAGTCATAGCATTTGCTTTAGGGATAGGCGAGGATCCAACAGGACGAGCTTGGTGATTTTTCATTAGTAACTCATTGTTTTGTTCAACAACAAGAAGACATGATACTAACTTAGAGTATTTCTTAAAGCCTCGCTCTCTGTATTTCTTATGATTCATTTCCATTTTTTATTGTATTTCCAAGATTCATAGCATCAAGATGGATTTCAGCATCAAGAGTCCATGCCAAATAATTATTCCCAGAAATGTCAAGGGCAACAAACTCAAGCTTTGTAAGATTCGCCATTCTAAAATATATGACAAAAATAAAATTGATAAGACTACAATAAATAGATATGAAAAATAAATAAAAACACATATTAATAAGATTACGATTTTAGAAGAATGTGAAAATTAAATTACATATAGTGAACCAAGTTCATATATGCTAACAGTAAAATAATGCATCAAAACATATGAATACACTACTTTATATAAAACATGCACGAATGTATAGAATCGTATATATCAACCAAGCATACATTTATATATGTACAACAAAGAAACGAACTAAATGAATTAAAAAGAATATATAATTGGATGATTCAGAAGAATTGGTAATACTTATAGGAATAGTGGTTATAGCTCGTGCTGATAACGCGTTGTGAAACTAATAATAAATATAGAATACTAAAGCTTAAGTATGAGATAACTTAATCAAAAGAAATGAATAGAAGAGAGATATAAAGGGAGAAATAAGGGAGTCTTTCAATTAATCTTTGTTATTGATATAACCAATACTACACAGGAAGACCTATTTATATGAGTGGTAAATACATGTATTTATTCAACATGGCTTCAAGTAACCCAAGAGTTAAATATTTTCATTCAATAAGACATATTTAACTCAAGACTTAAATATTAATAAATTAATGTACTTCAATAGACATTCATATCAATACATAAGTTTTATTACAATACACACATTATTAATTTTATGAACAAAAGAAAAAGATGCATTATTAACTTTGTAATGGCACAACCATCAATTGCATGTGAGTATTGATCACTGACCCCTTCCGATCCAATATAATTATGCATGTTCCCATCTAATCTGTCACATTCAATAATATAAATAAAGAAAAAGAAATAATTAACTTCAATCAATTTCTTTTTGTCCAGATCTATCTAGGCGTGGCTACATCAATTATATTATCACTTCAAATTTGGATAATAATAAAATAAAGAGAGATACCTGACAAACATTCAGCTTGATTCGTGGAAAATGGTCTCTATTGTATCTACATTAACTTCAAAATATATGCTTGCTCCATTATACTAATTTCTAGGTAAGGGGTCAAATTCATTTTGGGTTCTAGTAATTTCTATGTTTTTCAAAGCTATACCATGTTTTCGTAGTTGCCTACAACTAGAGGTGTAAAAATTGAACCGGAACCGGTGAACCGAACCATCAAAATCAGAACCGAAATCGTGAACCGTACAGTAAAAACTGTCGGTTCACGGTTTGGTTATGGTTCAAGGGTGTTGAGAACTATGGAACTGCCGGTTTTGAACCGGTTGGAACCTGCAGTTCAATCCTTATAAACCAATAGTTTTAAACCAAATAAGTGGTTTAAAACCTTCCAAAACCAGTATTTTAACCACAACTAGTGGTTTAACCTTCCAAAACCATATTTTAACCTCCTAAATCAGCGGTTTTAACTCTTTTAGGCCATCATTTTAAACCAAAATCAGCGGTTTAACCTTCCTAAACTCGATTTTAACATTAGTTATTTTTTTTTTTAAAAAATCAAACCAGACCAAACCGGAATCAAAATAGCCTGTCGAACCGTTATAAATCAGAACCAGAACCGAACCACCCAAAACCGCCCCTAAGCGGTTTGGTTCCAGTTCCATAGTTCCAGGAACCGGAACCGAAACCCACGATTCGCGAACTGACAACACGTCTGCCAACAACTATACTTCGTCTCAATAAATCCAAAAGCTCTACCTTTGAAATAATCATGAATATTCCCTTCTCAATTCCTCATTAATGCTCTCCTTATGTCCACAATAAAGATGCCATTTCTTTAATTCTTGTTTTAAATGAGGATCAGCAGTAGTTTTTTTCTTTTTTGTCAGACCTGAGAATTTTAAGATTAAATTTAAGTCATCACATAAAAAACACTCGTTATATAGATTCAAAGTGATTTGTCCCTCTTCTTGGGAAGACATGAGCGGATCCACAACTATATATTAAGGAATTTGGATTACAGTAAAGATGCTTGTTTTAGCATACTAAGTTCTTCTGGTACATTATTTTAAATCAAATCCTCAACTTTTTTTTGACATCGAAGGAAGGATATCATTACTGGAAATCGAGGGCCAAACTGGCCACAGTTCAAACCCCAAACATAGAGACTTGAATAAGAAGTTGCCTCCCTAGCCAAATAATGGGTTGCATGGCTTAATCTTTGAACGAACACAACTTGTACATCAAAAAGAATTGTTAACAAATACCTACAATCCTGAACAATCATACTAACAATAGAAATCCTGAACTTTTAACATTAAAGATAACAACAATATTACTGCTAAACACAAGCATATTGATCTATAAAGATTTTGTTATTATCTCCTTTCTTTCGTTATTGTTTAATTTTATTTTTAGCACAACATTTGACACTCTTATCACTTTTTGCATACTATTCAAAACTCAGTAAAAAAAAGGACATAATGCTTGATTTGTTATCACTTTTATTATCCGTAAAATTTGATATGGGATTTTTGTTTGTCTCAATTTATTATGTGTTCATGTGTAATTTTATTGTTTGGAATTGTCTTTTCGTTTGGTTAATTACTAGAAAAAATTAATGTTAGGTTTTAATGACAAAGAAGTCGTTTGTGAGTTACTTTTGGTTTAAATGGTGTTTAGTGCAGGTGGTGACTTTTGGAGAGCAAGAATCAAAGAGAAAGAGGATTAGATTAGGTGTGCTTGGTCGTGACTTTTGCTTGGTTGCGGTAGAGAAGCATCTATGTGCCCTGTCTAAGTTGTAACAGCTGTAATACTACAAAACATGTTGTTTGTTAACTGACTTTTGAAGGGACTTTTTAGCCACTTATTGGGTAATTAACGGAAGATTAAAAGGAAATCAAAAGGGGGCTTAAAAACACATTTGTTCAAGAAATCAAGTGACACGCAACACATAACTCAGAAAATCAAGAGAGGAACAAGAACAATCAAGGAGGAGACTGCAAGCGACGACAACGAGTTCTGTTAATTTTTTCCATTAAAATGGTGAGATGATAAACAACATTATTACTCGCTGCCGATTATTCACATCACACTATTTTACTAACAAATCTACCCATTAATCTACTTTGTAATATATCATTTAATTTACGTGGAACAATGTTCCAAGCTATAATTTAGTGCTACTAGTATAGTTTGTTGGAATACTATGTTTTTTTTTTGGTCAGGAGTTTGTTGGAATAGTTAGGAAAACGAAAGTTACCCCACAGATAACGTGATGCATGTGTAAAAGTGGAAGTGATGTATGCAAAGTTAGTCTAAATATGTAGCGAGAATTGCAAGGGAGGAGAATATGGGCAAGATGTTGACGTGCAAAAGAGTTTTGAAGTTTCTTGTTCGATTAAAAAATGCATATTCTGTTTGAGACAAGCAGTGATGGGGATCTTTGGAGGCACTGCAATTCAATGGTGGTCACCCCCTTACTATGCTATGCTATGCTATGCCTATTCTCAAGTTGATATCAATTCTTTAACTTGTTTAAAGGATCGGCCAATCAAATTTTGTGGGTCATAACTTCAACTTCTTTGGCACAAGAAGCCAACTTTCACTTTTTACTTTTGTCATTTTTGGTTTTTATAAGTGTGAAAGACCTTTATTATGTTCATTAATTATCAAATCAGTAGGTAGCTTTTATGGTGTATGATGTAAGAATATGTAATAACGAGGTGTTCATTTTATTTAATTAAATACTACGATAAAATTACTTTTGACTTTTAGTTAAATAATGAATATAAGAAATTCATTTTTAAACAGAATCTAGTAACAACAATGAAGAAATGAAATGGAGTAAGAAGAATGATGTTGTCAGTGAATCCAATTCTACGTACTTGGATTGGATACTGCTGTTCGTACAGCTTCTCTTTAGAATCATGATTACGGCCTTTTTTCAACCTACATTCATTGCACATCACAAACCACTCGTTTCCTCAAAATCACTTCGCACTAGTTTAGATAGCATATTTTTAAAAGTATATAGTATATTATATATAATTAATTTTATTAAAAATATATTATATTATATTTTTTTAATATTTATTTTTATTAATTATTAAAAAATATCATATATTATATGTTATGTTTTCAATATTTTTCACTTGGGAATTCTTTTTTTATTAATTCACTCAATTGTTGCATATCTCCAATCAATTATAAGATTTTTATAAACGATAAAATAAACTTTAGACCTTAATTAAAGAAGAAAAAAATTGTGTCACTGTGCCACAACATAAATATTTGTATTTTTAGTTTACTCGGTTTGTATTACCAACTGAGTTTATGGTTGTTTATATGATTAGTATCCAAAGACTATGTTCATGAAAGTATGCAGGACTGAGCAGAGACCATACTCCCTGGTCGCAGACGCAACAAAAATCATCATCACAAAAAAAAATAAAACCAAGTAATTAGAATATGAATTTTGCATGTGACAAACAAACCACAACAACGTAAGGCACAAAACATACCCGTCTCTTACGCCGCCTCTTCTTCTCCTCTACCTCTCACAGACTCTCCAATGCCTCTCTCTCTCTCCTGCCTTCTTTCTTCATTTCAATTTCACTTCACTAAACATGTCCAAATAAATTTAGAGAATTAAAAATATTATTTTATTTTTATTTATGTATTATTTTTTTAAATTTATATATTAAAAAGAAAAAATATTTAAAAATATATTTTATTAATAAAATAAATAAATAATATTTAGAAGTGAATAATAATTATTTTATTTTATTGAAATACTATAATTTAAAAAAAATATTAACTAATTTATTAATAAAATATTAAAAAATAATATAAATTGTAATAAAAATAAAATTGAGTTTAAAATTTTAATTTAAATAATAAAATATTATATTATATTTTAAAAAAAAATGAAAGCGAGTATAATTGGGCATGCTCTGAGCCACCACTTTAATCATTACTCTCTAATCTCTCTCTCAAACACAGTGTGGTAACCATCTTCATAATCATTCAGTACTAGATCTAAAGTTTGAATCCTTTTTGGTTCTCTAGCTTCTTTCAATCTCGCTGGCGGAGAATCTCCGGCTGCCGGAGGATGAAGATGGTGTCTTTACGTGTTCTTTTTGTTGCTTTAGCCTCCACATTTCCCTTCTCAACACTCTCACAACAACAACAACAACCTTCTAAGGACTCTGCTTCACTTCTTTCTTTCAAATACTCCATCGTCAGTGACCCTTCTAACCTCCTCTCCAACTGGATCCCTAACACTGACTGTTGCTCCTGGTTTGGGGTCACCTGCGACCGCTTATCCGGCAGTCATTTACTTGAATTTCACCACTTCTGGTGCCAAAGTGACGTCACCCCTTGCCGGAACTATCCCGGATTCCATTGGTGACTTGTCGGAGCTTCGAGCTCTGGTAATTCCTCACCAGTATTTCTCTGGCAACATACCCGTTGGAATTGGAAAGCTCGAGTCTTTGGAGGTTTTGGAGCTTCAAGGTAACAACTTTAGTGGGGAAATCCCTTCCAAAATAACCAATCTTGGTTCTCTTCAAGTGCTTAATCTGTCTTTTAATTCATTATCTGGTGAAATCCCTGATGGGTTGATTGGTTTTGGTGATTTAAGAGTTGTTGAATTGTCTAATAATTTGATTAGTGGTGAGATTAAAGTTTCTAATCTAAGCGAGTGTTTGAATTTGACACATTTGAAGCTCAGTAATAACCTGCTGAGAAAGAACATTCCTAAAGAGATCGGAAAGTGCAAGAATTTGAGGACCTTGTTGCTTGATGGAAACATTCTAGAAGGTGAAATTCCTGCTGAGATTGGTCACATAACAGAGCTCAGAGTTCTTGATGTTTCTACAAACAGTTTGACTGAAAAGATTCCGAAAGAATTGGGATCTTGTGGAAAGCTCTCTGTTCTCGTATTGACTAATTCGAGTAATTTTGTTGGTAATAAGAACGCTGTGTTGGATGATTTTAGATTAGAGTTCAATGCTTTTGATGGAGGGGTTCCTTACGAGATATTGATGCTTCCAAGTCTGCAGATTTTTTGGGCTCCGAGAGCCAATCTGTTTGGAAAATTGCCTGGAAATTGGAGTGGTTTTTGCTCCTTAAGAGTTGTAAATTTGGGGCAGAATTCGTTTAACAGCACGGTACCAGAAGGTTTAGGGAATTGTAAGAATCTTACTATCTTGGATTTGAGTTCTAATTATTTGCATGGTGACCTTCCTATGCAGCTGCAAGTTCCATGTATGAATTATTTCAATGTCAGTAGAAATAACATTTCCGGTGTTCTTCCGAGTTTTGAAAATGGCAGTTGCGATACTACCATGATCTATTATGGTCCAGATTATGACTACTTGAGTGCAGAGGATATAGAGATTGCGTATTCTAGCATTACTGTTTGGGGTCCTCAGATGAGTAATATTTTCGGATCAATGGAGAGTGAGGTGATTGTCCATGATTTTAGTTGGAACAGATTTGTTGGTTTGGTACCGTTCTTCTTGGTAGGAGATGAGCTGCTGGCTGCTAAGAAGGAATCTTCTTACAGATTGATATTAAATAGTAATATGTTCAATGGATCTCATTCTCGTCAGATAGTTCGGAATTGTAATGATCTTTTAAGCTTCTCTATTAATTTGAGTGCAAACCACATATCAGGAGATATTCATGAACTGTTGTCTCTGGATTGTGTACAGATAAGGGAGTTTGAGCAGCTTATAATCAGATTGGTGGCACATTGCTTCCTGAAATTGGCAACTTTAGGTTGCTTCAAAAGTTGGACTTAAGAGGAAACAGATTATCTGGTTCTGTGCCTAATCAGTTGGGAAATTTAAAATTCCTTCAATCAATCTTTCTCGGAAGGAACATGTTGACAGGAGAAATTCCGCCTGAATTTGGTAAATTGACTTCTCTTATTGTTTTGGATCTTTCTCATAATACCATAACAGGATCTATTCCTACAAGTTTGACAAATGCTATTAATCTTGAAATTGTGTTACTCAACAACAATAGGCTTTCAGGCGAGATAA
>CAODLS011819942.1:0-21749 GCA_948243855.1 Flueggea neowawraea | reverse complement strand
TTCGTGTGGATACCATTGGTCACGTTCGCGCAAATGCAATGTGATTGAAAGGCTTTCAAGTTTACACTAAAAACTACATCAACAATTCGTTCGTTCGTACAATCGAGCTTCGGTTTTTCAAGGTAAAACCCTAATCCTAATAGTTTATGTTGATGTGCATGGATCCTTGGTGGAATTCTAGGATAAATTTTTTTGTTATTTCCACTGCATTATCCTTTATATGAATGTCATATTTAGTTACGAATTCCAATATATATATATATATTCTTTATATTATAATTTCTTTACTTATCTTTCAGGTTTATTTTGATGCTCCGCATCTGTCCGGCACCTCGATGCTAGTGAGTCATCCTTGTCATTAGTGAGTGCCCTTCGTTCGGGCTCTACTTTTATTTCTATTATTAGAGTTCCACATTGGGTTGTTGTTGAGATACTGGGGTACTGTTTTGTATTTTGGATAACGACTTTACTAATAACGGTTTTATATTTATTTTGATACTATTATGATACACTTATATTATTTTCTTATATATCGTATTATATTCATTAAATGTTTGATAAACAAGTATTTTTGGGCAGAATGTCTGTATCTCCGATGTTTGTGCGATATGGGCCGGGTCTCCGATTCGGTTCGTCTTATACGCTGGTGGCTCGGAAATGGGTCGTGACAATAGATCATTGAGATTAGATTACAACTGCGAAAATGGTTTATTTACTGTAATTTTTTCAACTTGGACAATGGTTTAATCAATTTTTTCGACTAGTATTCAAGTGCTTTTCAATCCGTATTAAAAAAGAAAATTACCTAAATATTATCCAATCAGTTTTTAAATGATATTCAAGTAATATTTAATTTGTTTTCAACTAGTATTCTGGTATTTTTTATTCGTAGCCTTAAAAACTAGAATTGTTTGAATGATATCCAATCAGTTTTCAAATTATATTCTATTACTATTCAATCTGTTTTTTAATTAGTATTCAACTATTTTGTTTAATCCACTTTTTTTTTTGAACCGTTGTTTAATCCGCATTGAAAATCAAAATAGTATTCCTTGGTATTTTAAATGTTATTCTATTTACAGAGTGAATTGGTGCTCACTTGGCTATTCTATACATGGATTTACATTTTTATTTTCTAATCGACATTCAATCGGTTATTAATCAGAACCATAAAAAAATGTTATTTTGGTATCCAAATAATATTTAAACGGTATTCAATCTTGATTCAATCGGTTTCCATTTAGATACATATAATAATATAATTTTGGTATCTAAACAATATTCGATGGGCTTCTGGTCTTTATTACTTTGGTATTCAATCAAACCTATGAAATATTATTATTTTAGTTTTCAAACAGATCCATGGAATGTATTTGGTGTACAAACAACATTGGAACGATATTCATCAGAAATCCAACCAAATCTATGTAATTTTATTTTGGTATTCAAGTAGTTTCAATTGGTATCTGATGCATGAATTTTTGCCAGTGGTCATGAAATATTTTCATTTTGCTTCCAATAATATACATGGAATATTTTTTGTTTTTGTATTTGAACAATATTTAAATAGTATCCAATCTATATTCAATTTTTTTTTAATTCATATCCATGTAATGTTATCTTGATATTTAAATAGTATTCATAGGATTTTCAACCTTTATTATTTCGGCAATAAATCAAATCCATAAAATGTTATTGTTTTGGTTTCCAAACATATCCATGGAATGATATTTTGGTATACAATCAGCATTCCAACGTTATTAAATCGGTATTCAACCATATCCATGTAATTTTACTTTAGTATCCAAATAGTATTCAAACTGTATTCAACTATTATCTTATACTTGAATTTTTGCTAGTTGTGAGAGTATGCATTACAGGTGCATGGGCACTTTTGGGGGTGCCTACACACTTGTAATATTTGATTTTTTGAAGTAGTCGCATCTGTCAATTTTTTCCCTAATTTTAAGCAACAATAAATTTATTGGTGAACTTGTAATTTTAGTAACTTAAAATAGTAAATCTGAAGTTGCCCCTTCCAACAACTCAAAGGGCATCATCTTCATATACAATATATGAATCTGGGACCAACACAATTATCAAGTCGCAACTTAACAATTGAGCAATAAATTAACAAATAACATAATGCAAGCAAATAAAGGTAATTAGATACCAAAGACAATAAATGTAACACATGATACTTATTGGACCAAACAATCCAAAACAATCGTTAATATTATCAACACACATGTCAACAATGAGACAACTTACCTAAAAAGCTAACGCTAGATAAACACAGGTTGCATGCCTTAACCGCAAATGAGACACACAATAGACACTTATCCAATGTGTTAGCATAGAATTCTTGGTGAAAATATAAACCCTTCAAGGATTCTATCACATAAATAACCATATAGTGGACACCGTATATAGCGACCATTTCTCAAGGTCATAGGATAAGTAGAACATATCATTCTTAAGTCCTTTTCACTTTTAGATTTTATAGGAACCTTATGCTGGTACTCTAACCAAAACGTTTCAACGAGTTCTAGATTGGTTCCCCCACTTGGCTAAAATGGATGAAGAGCACGAATCTTCATCACTTTAAGCAATGTATGCATATCCATATCACTTAAGCCCACCATCCCAAATACACTAAAGTATCATGTATCCAATGACTTGTTGAACATATTAACGATATCATATCACACTTTGGGATTCATGCAAAGAGTCATGATTTCGCATTTCATTCGGTGCACTATGGCTTTATCCTATTTGTTTAAAATCTAGATGGATATCTAACCATCATGATCTTTGAAACGAATTACATAAAGACTATAGCTACACGCACACAAATGTACTACCCATGATTGAAAACTTGTCTTGATACCATAATCACATATTCTAAAATAATATTTTTCAAAACAGATTTCCAAAAAATTATTTTACAGAAAACACAATTTAAGCAATTTTCAAATAATTTTCTTAGTCCAAAAAATACTTTTGGAAGTTGAAAATTTATGAAAAATATAAAAAATTGTAAATTTCTAAATTGCCAAAAAATTGGAAAAAATTGGTGACTAGAAACACCGTTAAGCGTTGATGGGAAAGGAGGTCATGCGCTATGCACAAGAATACACCTCTGCCTCTGATGATACCACGTGTCAACCTTCGTGAGAGCATGATTAAACACATACAACATGTCAAGACCTGGTAAGCCAACATGTAGTAGACGTGACATAACTGTCCAAGTTGGCATTGCCTGTGTCGCACCACGTGGCATTGAGGTGGTAGCCACATGGCAACAACTACCACGTGCCATCTTTTGGTTGAGTCATCGCTTCTAACATGGCATTAAGTTAGCAACTGCTACATGTCATCCATGTATCAAGGACATGGAAACAAATGCCATGTTTCACTCAGTGGTTGGTTAACATGTGCTGATTTGGCATATAGTCAGCGGTTGACACGTGTCACTGACCAGGACATCACGTGGCTACAAATGCCATGTGTTTGATGTTGGTTGGTCCATGTGTGCCAATGTGCTATGCATGTCATCGATCCAATCAGAAAACCTTGAAACATGGCATCACTTGATTGAGCCATGTTGTCTGTTTGAACCAATCTAAGCATGACACATTAGCTCTAAAAGTCATAACACACAGTACATAGCTCGTCATCACACACTGTACAAAACATTTCACAAAATTTTGACTTTTTATCTAGCCTTTGGTATTTTACCAGTCAAGAATGAACCAAAAGTCGAACAAATAGCATAATCTGCTCAAAATACAAATAAAAAACAGATTCATTATGGCATATAGAATATTAGACCAGCATGTATTTATGAACAAGATCAATAAATACTAATCTGTCTCTGATAAAAATGTCGGCATCATATGCAATAAACCAATAATTAAACTAATTGAAAACCAATAAGCGATTCGAGTTACTAACCTCTATGTGCACAGTAAAAATCATACACATAAGCGGAAACAGATGTTGTTGTATGCTAGTCTTGCATGAAACCGCTCTCGTTGATTAACAACGGGAATCACATGAACTAATTTTGCATTCTATGTGTCACACGAAAATTCTCACGGATGCAATAATCATGAATGGGTGAAGGAGAATGAAAGTCCTTCCCTTCCTCTAAGGAGGCTGAGGGCCTCAAATCTCTTTATAGAGAGACGACGTTGTATTGTGGGTGTAGGTAATGGTGGCTAACCCTAATTAAGATTTAGTCACATGCTTTTATAGTGATTTTAAATGGGTTCCTCTACAATATTTGTAGAGCCCATATTTATTACTCATTTAATTAAAATTTGACCTAATTGAGTTAGGTCCATAAACAAATCAACTAAGTCTTGATAGAATCGGACTTAAACCAATCAACTCGTTATAGACGGATCATATTTTTCTAACTTCAACCTACCAAGATTCTTTATCAAACATTGCAAGCATATCATTCTCTAAATGGTGGAAGATCTTTTTTATATCAACTCTACTCATATAATTTACCTAACACAAAATATAATATAAAAAAATACAGCAAAATCTGCATTTACCAATTTGTTTCATTCACATCATTGATCTAATCCAGGTTATACACATTTCGCTCTCAAGTAAATTACATTTGTGGCAATTCCTTGCCTTGTGAAAATGAGTTGAATAGTACTAAAGACCTTTCTGGCTGTGAAAATGGAGCTTCATGAGATGCTCCTCTGATAGTGGCAAATGACAATATGTTCCCATATACCTGTGTCCAACCGGCTACCTGGAGAAAGTAAAATTGAGTAACACTGGTGTCTCAGTCAAAGCATTAAACGATAATATGAATAAAACCGATAATCTTTTCCTACAACCAAGATTTTAAGGTACTCTTGCAAACTTTTTTTATATTAAAATACGAGGTAGTATTACATTTAATTATTGAACAAAGTGTTGCTTAATTGATAAAAACAAAGAACAAAATGCTACTTTTATCAAATTTAGTTCATTTTTTAATGACAAACTTTATGGACGTTTGAGAAAATCAAATACCTGTTTCCCCTCAAACCAAGCTCGATATGAAGAAGTAGTGTTGAGTCCCAAATCCTTTGCCAATCCATTTATTAGTGTTCTTGTTCCGGTAAGTGGTATGACAGAATCTTGATCTCCACTGTACGGATTAAGGGTTATTACATCTCTATATGATATCATCTTCAACAAATAATGCAGTCTGAAACATTTTCAACAATATTTAACATAGACGTGAACAAGTTGATTACCTGTAAACCGAAACTGTGATGCCTGACCTGACAAGCTTTCCTAGGATAGGAATGGTGGATATTTCCAGATTTTGCATATCATACTGGACGATGCTGATGTTAAGAGAAAAATTAAAAAGGAAAATCAGCGAGTTCAATAATATATATATATATATATATATATATATATTTATATTGTTTGTGAATGATAATTTGGAAAGAAGAAGGTAATTACTCGCTGCATACTGTCCATGCTTTCACTCCAACTAGTTTAGCGTGGAAAGCTTCCTGTACATCTTTTCTATTCATGTACTTGACAGTTTCATCTTCCACACAAACATCAATTGTTCCAGTACGTTCCTGCCCATATAAACAATTAGAATTAAAACGATATTAGCATTGGTAAATTTTAAATAAGGTGCTTTTTTTAAGCATTTAGAATGTACTTTTCTTAAAATTCAAGTCACTCTTTCTATTTTTTTTCCTCATTATAACCCTACTAATAACTAATGGCTATATGTTATCCGCTAAATCATATACTATTCAAACGAGCCTTAGAACTGAAACAGTAAAAGATAGCAGAGTTTTAAAGCAACAAAAAAGGTGTAGTGAAAATGTAAAAGAATAAAAAAGCTTACCAGCTGATTCAAGATTTGAGATTGTGATTCAATTGATGATAAGCAAACATCAAGTGTAACATCATAAGTGTCAACAAATTTACTGACTTCCCTAGAGACTTGGCTATTCACATTGGAGCAATCTGGGGTTAGAGAGCCACTTGCGAATTGTCTCCTGATCTGAGAATAGTTACAGACAGAAGTAAAAATATCATATGTTGCATCTGATATTAATCCATGAGACCAGAAGAACTCAGCTCGCGAATTGAAATCCGTATTGAATTCAAGAAGAGGGTTTCCTATCTGTAGATCAACAACCAATTTTAGCATGTCTCATTGACACAAAATTGATATCTTAATTGATGAACATGTTAAACATATATGTTACTTACTGCTATTCCCTTCAAATTAATGCTTGCTTTTGATTCTACGATGAGTTGTGCAAGCTGTGGAACATAGTGACCTGGTAATTCCCAACATTAGCATTTAAAACTAGTTCTTTTTTTCAGAATCCATTCCTACATTCATAGCATCAAAAGATAAACCTGCATAACTCTCCCCTGTAATGAAGAAATCTCTGCCTTTGTATTCTGAAAATTCCGCGAACCAACGTTCAAGAAACGCAAGATTATCTTGTGCTGGAGAAAGAATCAACCAGACCCCAATCAGTGTCAGACACCGGGAGATAAAGATACAAGTAGAGCATCCGAGTAAATGTACTCTGTGTAAGTTTCTAACGAACCTGTAAGTTTATCATTTGCAGAGGCATAAAAAGATTTATTCGCAGAGTAGGAGAATCCAACACCTGCAGGAGATTCCAGGTACAACATATTTGCTTCTGCGATGAGAATAATTAAGCTAATGCTTAGTTCGTTCTAAATAATTAATTAATGTCATTAACTGCATAAAATCCTCTGTAGTTGTAATAATACCTTTGTTCCAGCTATAATCATTTTTAAGCAAAATGTCACCACTTGGCTTGAATGGTCCATGCTCACAAAATGCTCCAGCTCCAATTGATGAACAACCAGGCCCTGTATACAAATACATCCCACCAAGGAACATTTTTAATTTTCATCATATCATTTTTTTTATAAGTCAACCATTGCTTCCACTGAAAATCGAACTCTCAAAGCATTAATACTAGAGTTAACTTCATCATCATATCATTGTTACTGAACATCTGAATTATCAACGCAAAATTAGGAAAAAAAACTATTACCTCCATTTAACCAGAGAACAAGAGGCTTAGAAGCTGGGTCAGTCTCTGCCTCAGCAAAGTAATAAAAAAGAGCTCTCTGCTTCGTATCATCAACAGTTATGTAGCCTCCATATTGCTTGAAACTCACCTTGGGCTGGCCTGGCAAAGCAACAATCTCTTCCGCACTTGAGAGAGAAAGCTCTGATGTTATTAGAAAGACTAGACTTGCAAGTATTGTTGCAATGGCAGTCAATTGCCCAGTCTTCATTGAGACTTGATAGTGGAAGAAACAGAAGAGATAGGGATGTAGCAGCTTGGACTGGCTCTTCAACTTAGGCAGAATATAATCAAGCTAAGAATAAAATCTTTTTATTGATCATGTAATCATTATATGTTTGCCAAATTAATTAGTGCTGTAATGTTGATCTAATGAGCGGATATCTTGATTAAGTGAAAACGATATTCATGAATTGGTGTTTATAAAAAAAATTCTTTTATATTAATAACTCATGAGTACTCGCATCAACTACGCTGAACCCTCGTACTAGGAGACTTCTTATGAGTTAAGAATTATTTTTTTATAGGTAGTTTTGAATAAAATGCAGCTGGTTTTGAATACTACACCGGTGATTTGATGTTTATTATACCTAATGAGATTTGTATTCAAATTACAATAATAGTTCATTAATATATATCATTTTATATCAAGAGGTGTTGGTCAAGTTAACAACTCGGCTCCCTTAAGGTTCGACTATGTGTGTTTCCCAATTCGAATCCTAGGGGATTCGATCTCTTGGCCAGGAGCAGTATCTCCCGCTCCGAGCCCTGATTAGTTTGAATGACAGAGCTTAAATGCGTCTGAACTCTGAGATATCAGGTCGCTCCAGCCTCGGACAATATATATATATATATATCATTTTTAAGATTTTTGGCATAAATTTTAATTGCTCACCCGTGAGAAAGAATTATTTGTATTAAAAAAAAAACACAAAGAGAGTCATGATTTCTTGTGCACTTCATAAAAAGGCAAGTCACAGTTGGATGCCTTCAAAAAGTTGAGGTTAAGGTAGAGTCAGGAATTACAAATTTTCAAATCGGGGCTTGACAAAAACCACAAACAGACAATATTGGACAGAAGAGTCCAAACAGTGGGGTCTATTATGCATGCTCACACTTGCCCATAAAAAATAATTGAATTATCAAAATCGGTGTTTATAGGGTGAAATTGAGTTAAGCCTAATCGAATTTTGGAATATTTGGACTTGATTTGAAAAAAAAGTTTTAAATTTAAACTCAATATTAAATTTAACTCGAATTATATTTTATGTTTAAGTTTAGTTTATTTATTTATCTTATTTAAAAATTATTTTAATGTATATCAAACATTAAAAAAAGAGTTTTTATTTAGCCGAACCCAAAATTACACCAGAGTAATTGGTTATTTACGCCCCAGGATTTACAACTTGCGAAGAAGTCAAGTTTACCTTGTAAAGGGGTTTGAGGAAACCAGAAGTCATTTGGAACGCTAATGGTGGGTGGCCTAATGTGGAAACTTGTTCATTCCCCACCAATACGTTTGTGCAATCCACATGATTCTGGTTCCATGTAGTGCTGCTGGCTAGCACTCTACCTGGATTATTTTACTTTTTCCTACTCTCGGATTCACAATAACGACTTCGTATGCATTGGTTTTCTTTATTTTTTTTTATTGTTGCCTCCAATCTGTAACATGAACGAGAATGTTGATAGAAATGATTGAACAATTGAGAACACTTTGAATCCTGTAAGAAAAAAGAAGAAAGTGAAGTTAGTTTGTCTTTGAAGAACTCTCCGACGTTTACATTAAAATGAAATTCAATAAAATTTTGATGTAGTTTTTCAATGTAGAGAATGTATTTCTAAAATGTAATAAAATCTTTTATTTATAGATTAAAGTGTGCATGAGTAAATGCAATTCCTGCAGGTGTGAACATAATCTTTTGGTACGAACTCATTTTGTAAACTCATCTTTTGTTAAAAATACTTTCTAGAAGCTTCTTATAAAATATGGTCACTTTGTAGATTTCTAAATCCATTTACCGATTTGAGTTTAATGGGTCGAAGCCAATATTATACGAATTTCAATTATAATGGACGGGGAGAAAAAGAAAGAAAAAACAAACAGGGTTATTAAAATTATAGTACATTTGCTGTCCTTGATGTTTAGTGAAAACTACGGATTCGGTCCTTTTTTCAAAAGTGTTTTATTATATGCCTGATCCAAATTTGGAAAAGTTAAAGCTAAAGGGTTATGTTAGTTTTATTGACGTAACATGTTGTGCCAAAAAATTAAAACAAAATATTTTGAACTAAAATATACTTAACATAGTTAATTCCTAATCTATTTTAATTATGGGCAATAATTTGAAGTAAAATTGATTAAAATTTTCAAATATAGGTGCCGCAATCGACTAACACTTTAACTCAGACAATCAAAACAAGCAATGCACAAATGGACTAAGCTGGAAGAACAATGTTACTTGACTAAACAAATAGTCAATTAACCAATATACTGGAAATCAAATTAAACGATTGGAGGAGTTGTTAATCAATTAACTGAAAGATCTAGTCTACTTTTACTGATTTGAGTTTTGGTTCTCGATTTGTAGTTGGTGGTCTCGGAACAAAAAATTACAACAATTTGGTTGAATTGATGAGAAGTGCAAATTTTGGATAGTGGTTTGGGGGCAGGGTGGCTCCAGGGTGTGGAATGGTATTGGATTATGTCTGGTGGGTGTTTGGGTAGTCTAGAGTGGGAGGTGCCTCAATGATCGGAGCCACGACAATTCGGTGGTTCAGAGCTAATGGCAGATGGTCTGGCGGTAAGGCGTGGTTTTTGGCCCATGGCTTAGGTGGCTCGATGTTCTCGAGTTAGCGGTAGCTAGGTGACTCAATGGCCATATGTGGTAGACTTTGAAGGCGGCGGGGGTTGATAGTCTAATTATCATAATCATAATATATATTTAAGACTATTATATTTTTATTTATTTTTTATAATATAAATATATATATTTTTTTTAAGAGATCAGTTAATATGTTGCAAAAAAAAAATATATGAGTTTGACAACTAGGAGATACACGAAAAATGTTAAGTATAACATTCACTTAATTGTATATTCATTGTTTGATGATCATTATTAATTTTGATCGAGTTTAGTGCAGTTAAATTAAATAAAGTGAAATTGTAATTTTATTGAATTTACATTTTTTTAGAATAATATATAATTTTTAAATCATATAACAATAAAAAAGATAATATTAAAAAGATAATAAAATAATCATCATTTAGTTTTATATGTTTACTAATGTGTACTCTTTATCTATGTTATTATTACTCTTTGAAAACATATTAAATACACTAATTACGTAATTAATTGACAAATAATTTTTTATTTCTCTTATTAATAATTTAAAGAGAGTTGATATAGACAAATTTAATATATATATATATATATATATATATATATATATATATATAATAAATCAAAGAATGACAATGTTTTAGTCATTATAACAAAAAAAGATAAATCACTAAGATCTTTTTATATAGAATTTTTATTAATATAACTGATTAGTTTGATGTATATCAAAATTTTTATTTTATATATATTGTAATTGTATGAAATTTTTATATGAAGTCTATGTGTTTATCACAATTAAAACAAAATTATATCTTAAATATAATTATTCAACAATTTAATAAAACATATATCACGTGCAACGCACATGCGTAAAAAACTAGTTTATTATTAAATAATTAAAAATGAGTGGATCCATAAAATAATTCTTTTTTTAAAGTGGGAAAACATTAGTTTATCTAAATTCTACATGCAGTAACTGTTGATTATAGGATATTTGTCTTATTTGACCTATTTCTTGCGCTCACCAAACATTAAAAAACAAGGAAATTGTGGAATTCATTTATTTCAAACAGAGTTTTAGACTTCATTTGCAGAATTTTGTGGAATTCATTTGTAATTTTAAATTTTTGTGTTTGGAAGATAAAAAAAAAACATAGAATTCAATTGTAAGAATTGATGTCTGTTGAATTGAACATAACTAAGTCAATCCCTATCAAAATTGGTGGGATTTCCAAATGAATTCTACAAGAAAATTTACATATCAATAATACCCCCATTTCTGTATAGATTATACTAAAATTATCTTCCATTTATCTAACCTAACTAATGTTGTTCACTCTCTCCTTGCTACCTTCTTCATCCTCCAAAATCTCCACCATCATTTGTTTCATCCGCCGTTCACTCTCTCCTTCCTGCCTTCTTCAGCTTCACGCCTACACCTTTTGTTTTCATGTTTGTTTCTTCTTTGTCTTGGCCTTGTTTTTTGTTGGAGTGAAATGAAGTGTTGGGTTCATGACAATTGAGAATTTATATGTAGAATAGAATTTATACAGTTGGGTTTTGATTAATTTACTATTTGTGTATTTTGATTTAATATAATTTATTAGTTTCATTGATGACATTGTCCCATATGGACATTATTGATTAGTTTAGTTGATTAGTTCTCATGTGTATAATAAATGGGTCCACTTCTGTAGTGAAAATTTTGGCAATATAAAAAAGTTGTGTGGAATATGAATATGCATGCAAAAGATTCAAGAACTTTCTTGCTTAGTGATGACAGAAAAAGATGACATTTGCATGTATATATATATATAGAAACAACCTTACAGCTAAACCATGAGTTTCACATGGATTAAGCAAGAAGGTCTTTAGTTTTAATATAATCTTACATAGATGCAATATGCTTGTGCTAGGAATTCAATTTATTGTCTTCAAATACCTATTAAACCTGCTATGATTGTATTTCAGAGCTTGTGTTTTATAATTAGTTTTACACTACAAATGCAGTATCTTGTGCCAGGAATTAAATTTATTGCTTGTGCCAGGAATTCAATATATATATATACATATTTTATTTTTATTTTTCAAATATCTATCGAATGTGCTATGATTATACTTTAGCTTTTTATTATAATAACTTATCATTATAATTAGATGGACTCACAATTTGAAGATGAAGTTGAACTTCTTGGCAAATTCTAATGGAAAAACCGAGAAGTATTTCAAGTGGCCAAGAGAGATGGACCAACTACTTCTTGACCTTTTAAAAGAAGAAAAGGCTAAGGAAATAAGGATGATATAAAGTTTAACAAGCAAGCTTGGAATACGGTTATTATTGCTCTTAACATTGGGTTTCAAAAGATGGGAAGACAATTGATAAGACAAAAGCAGTTAATAGGTGCAAAACTATTCAGAAACAAATGTATTTGGCTGTTGAGCTATTGGATAAAAAGAGCGGGTTTGGATGGAATGATGTGACAAAGAAGATTGAAGCTACTCCTTCTGTTTGGGAAAGTGTAATTCAAGTATTTATTCTTTCACTAATATGTTTAATTTAAGTAATGCACTTGCTATTAAATTGATTTGATAAGAATTTTTTTTAATGTAGGTTAAACCTGACTACAAATTGACACAGGACAAAGAGCTTTATTTTTTAGAGAAGGCTAGTGAGTTCATATAATATTATATGTTTTATTAAAATTATTATGTTAAAGAGTGTATAAGAAAATAAGGTAAATGAATTTCAGATTGTGAATTTACACCAAACATGATTTTGTAGAATTTAATTGAATTTCTCTTTTTAAATTATAACATTTTAAACAAAAATTCATTTGCAAATGAATTCCACATTTAAGATTCATTTATACCAAACAGGGTGAAAATCTGAGCAACCTCAAGTAAATTACCCTCTCCGCTAGACTGTGACTATCCGTAGCTTGCCCCCTTCTTGCTCTCACATGAATATAATCTTGCTTAGGTGTGTCAGATGGCTTACTATTCGATCCAGAAGGCTTATCATTACCGGCAGAACTTGCTTCTGCATCAGCTTTTGAGCTACTGTTTTCATTTCTGGATGCCGATAGCTTAATCCGCTTATTATTCGTATCATCCTGTCCAAAATCGTCACACTAATTTTACCAAACCAAGTAATAGATTATCATAGACGTACATGAACTGTATCTTAATATAACATCCCAACTTAGCATCAAACAAATTTAACTCAAACTCAATGCAAACCCTTTTCAGTGGAAATAGAGCTTCATAGATCAAACTTTGCAGGGGAAAATGCATCTAAATTTCCAATTAAATATAAAAATTTAAGTCTAGCATGACTGAAGACACTCATTTCTCCATTAATATTTTTTTTTTCAGAATCTCCATTAATAAATTAAAGGACACAAATAACGAACTTTCAATCAACAAGCTAAATCAAGGCTTTCCCTTTGCACCATTTTTTGCACAAAACTCCAAAAAAAAGCTCCCAACTTGCCCTCATTTTCTCCCTTTCCAAACACAAAAAACCAAAAACCCAATTCAAAAAACAATAAAATTAAACAACAAAACCAACCAATTCATTGCCGCTGCTGGTAGTAGAAACCATCTTGGAACTCTCATCCTCGAAGCTCAAATCTCTCCTCCTCTTCCTCCCACCACCACCGCCAACGCTCTGCTCCGTCACCGTTGATTCCTCCACCGACCCATCTCTCTCCCCACCAACCAAATTCCCCATACGAAGCCCCAACCCGCCACCGCTGCCGGCAAATGCCGGAAACGGCCAAATCTCTGACAAGGTATAAGACGAAGGGTTGGCAGCAGAGAATGAGGCCTCGTGAATCGGTGGAGGATCCATGAGAAGCCCAATTCGGGTCGTTCTGGATCCGAATTGAAGATAAGAACTTGAGCTTTCTTAGTACTCTGCAGCGGTAATGAAGTGAATTGAGTGCGGTTTCGGTACAGTGTTATATGAAGTTGAGTGAGTGAGCTTTGGTAACAAGTGATTGAGAGATAGAGAGAGAGAAGTGTTTAGTGCGAGAGAGAGCTGCAGAGAGAGTGATGTGATCTTTCTTTACTTGGAGGTTGGGAAGGATTGCGCAGTACGCCCTCCGCTTATTTTATTTGGGATCAAGCCGGTCCCTTTTCCTTTTTCTTTTTTTTTTCTTGTTGTCCAAAAGCAGTAAAGAAAATAGAAAATGTTTTTTTATCGGAAGAAAATAGAAAATGGAAAATGTTGTTGGTAGTAGTTTTTTTTACCAAGTTATTAATAGCAATTAGTGTAATGAAGTTGGAATTGATGTAATATTTGATAATTCAAGGGAAAAAAGTTTTTTTTTTTCCCAAGAAACAACCTAATCTACTGTTCGTCTAACTCGACACATTAATGTAACCCATTTAAATTAGTGGAAAGATATAACCCGTTTAAAAAAACATTAATGTCACATTTTTAATCAATTATTTTTTTCGATAAAGAAGAAGGTTGAAGGCTACCGGTAGTATGTATTCTTGCTGAACGTAACCATACAAGTAAATATTTTTAGTCGTGGAATGTTGGTTTACTTAATAATAGTTAAGAAAATTTTACCACGACACTTATTAGGAGCCAACGTTTTAATTAATGGGCCACGGGCTATAGGAATATCCTAAACCAATTTGTGGAGACGGGTATGTCTTGAATTCAAATTTAGTTAGCTTGTGACAGTTCTCCTTCTACTGGACCACCTCACAGGAGCTACATTTCTAATTAATTTAGCTAGACCAACTTGACTCCCCAAATGTCAAGAAGATACATGAGATGTAAGAAATAATTCATGTCTACGGACGGTTGATTAAGCCCATTTTAATTAGTCAACGAGCACAACTGTTACCCTTACCCTTGATGTATTCTAAGAAAGAAAAGAATCGACATTCAGAGTAAGAGCAAGTTGCTGATTTTTCCATTCGGTTTGCAAAATATACTCCAATGGCGAATCGGATTCAACAATAGGACTTTGAAATATTTTTCCAATGCCCAAGAAAAGACGGGAGGGTTTTGCAACTGGCTTGGAGAGAGGTGAGAGCTTCTCAACTATATAAACCAAAAATTTTAAAGAAAAAAAATCAAACTGATTTAAAAAAAACATATAAATAAAAAAAAGAACAACAGATAAACAGGAGGAAAAGGGAAAAAAAAAAGGAAGAAGAAGAAGCTTGGTTGAATGGGGTTGGTGCCTAGTCCTAATAGCAACTTAAAGAGCAAACTGCAAAAGATGATGAAGATGAGATGGGTGTGGATGGGGTTTGTTCGAAGGCACAAGTGGCAGGGCTGTTGGGTTTCTCAGGATGAATTTATTAGATATACCTATTCATGCCTTCGTCTACTCTTGTCTTCTCTTCAATGCATTTATAAAATTCTACTCATCTTTGAAAACAAAATACAAAGAAAGAAAAATTGTAAACGTGATGATCTGTACTCTCCTAAAATTTTTATTTTAGTTATTGATAACTGAAAAATTCTCTCTTTGAATGATCAATCATGGACAATTGTCTTTAACAAATTAAATTTACTCGAAATTAGCGTATTAATTGTTGGATTAGCGCCTCATAATTAACTTTTTTTATCAGTCATTTTATTTGTTTCAATAAAAAATCGGACTCATAATTATTAGCGCTGAAATTTTCCACATTAGTGTAATTAACTTTAAAACAGTAATTGAATGTATTTTGAAGTCTGAACTCTGAAATTCTGATTTAAAAAAATTAATGTACATACAATATATTGACTTAAAACAGTGAATCTACTGGAATTGGCAAGTTATGAAGATAGTAGAAGATAGATTGGTGGCTGTAGGGTGGCCTGCCTTACCAGTTTACTACTATAGAAAAGCAGTTTAATTTCAATGGAGTAATTATCACAAAAGCAGCCAGTTTATTAGGTGTTAAGATTTGATCCGGAGAAATCACTTTCATGAGCAGCACAGAGCAGAATCTAAACATGGCATCAATTTTTACGTACGAGAATACAAATCAGACGTAATGATTCCAAACTTTAGATTATTATTGAGTTGCTAATTATGAAAACATCATTTCTGAGCTTAATGACTTCGCCAAACAGGGATGGTCGCAATCCTGAATTTGATAGCACCAGCAAGTACCCATCACATCTCTGGGGTCCTGCCTGGCTCCTAAGTTTAACCACATTGCCTAATTGGTGCAGTCATTTTCAGTTGCAAAAAAGGCTTGGTTAGCAATTTTACATGATTTAATAGACAATATAGAAGTATTAAAGAACTGTAACTTACCATAAAACTAAACTGCTGGATTATCGTATTTAACATTCCAAGTATAATAGGAATAAATAATAAAAGACCTGCTTGGAAAAAATAATAATAATAAAGGACCTGAATTACTGATAAGCTTGTAACATGACGATATAACTTTACAATTTTAATTAATTGCAAAAAAATCTGACAACTCTCAACAAGCTTCAGCAAAACCATCACTGCCTAAACCTCTCATTTTTCTTTTCTTGGATTAAACTGAACACACACATCTAAAGGGTCACTCAATGCTGGCCTAACTTGGCTAGCAAAAAATGTAGAGTTAGATAAGTAAATGTAATTAATCACAAGAAAGTTTCTTTTTGACATGCCTAACTTGGGACTAAAACATTCATGTGGTTCTCGATTTTGTTGATAGGTATGTTGTTGAGAAAATGACTAGCTCCTTCTCTTAAGGGCCCTCCTTTCCCAGTTTTCAAAACGTGCTTCCGACGAATTTTTGGTTTTGGAAGTTGTATTGCGTTTTGCTTCGTTACATTTTTACACGTTTGCCTTTTTTGCCAAAAATTGCATATATTGAAGGGATATCAATTCGCACCATTTCCTGTTGTTTAAATTGTTACTTTAATGGATATCATTCCGCGGCGGAAAGATAGCCTGCATAGTCACGCTCAGTAAAAGTAAGTTTTTGCAAAACGAAAAATTGTTACATCAATGGATGGGATGCCAAATTTCACAATTCACATTTCAAGTCATGAATTGGTAATTAAAATTTCAGACAAACAACAAAGATGGGATAGGGTGTTATGCCTTCTTAAAAATTTGGTAAAAAACACAAAATTGATAAATTAAATAGTAACATAATAGAAAGAGAAGTACAGATGCATTTTCTAAATTATTATAATGTTAAGTATTGTTCAATATGTTGTAAATCAACTTACAATAATATTGAGAAAATCTGATAAATACACCGTGTGTGTGATCTACTTGGGTATAACTTATTAGTACACTACTTGTACAATTGTTAAGTGTTATCATTTATAAATTCTTTTATCTTGGTTTATTCAAACAATGGAATATAAAGAACTCTTACATTTTGTCATATAGAATATGTATTTATCACCGAAAATTAAATTCTCTACCTTTAACTCTAAGTAGGATTATTATACTACAATTCTATTGATTATGGATGGATTCTCAAGATTCGGGCAGAATGATGTATCCTATGTCACGAGAGATCATTGTGAATGAATATAACAAACACGTAGAGAGATTATGCGAAAGCTCATGCCAAGCAGTGGCAAGCACTATGTAACTCAACACAATTGGTATCGACAGAATCAAAGTTTGATACAAAGCTGTAATTTGTAGGTCATGCATTATAAATATCCCAATAGTTTGCTTCCATTTTAGGCTTACTCTTACATAGATAATTCCCAAGTTAAAAACCGAATTATTTATGCTCATGTGTATATGTGATCAAATGCATCTTTTTATTGGTCTCCTAATCAGCAATCACTGTGGAAGGAGCCCAACATCGCAACATTCAACTTTAAGCCTAAACTTTATGACAGACCATTTTGTAAAGTTCTTCAAAGAATTCTCTCTGGTGGTTTTACTCTTCTTGTGAGTAATATTGCATTAATGAAGTTTAAGAGTAAGAAAATACCATATATAATATAAAATGTCTCATATAATACTACAACTAATATACCATATAATATTTATGTAATATATAAAAAATTGATTTAGGGAGTAAAATGGAGAATATTATTGAAATGTGCACAAGTTTTAAAACATTAAAATACGAAGGATTGCTATTTGCTAGGAATGCTCTTGTAAATTCATGGAGCTGGAGACAGAGAGTACCATGACCTGGCCCTCGGTTGAGAAGAAACTCCAGAAAGGAGCAAAACTGAATGACCCACATCTTGATTGAATGGAACAGAAAAGGACCATTTCACCTACGCAAGTCAATTATTAGGGACCTTTGGAAACGTCCAAAAGTGTTTGTTTTTTTGGACTTTAACTCAACACAATAAGACATTAAACGATTCGGTTCAAACTCAGAATGCATACATAAATTGAAGGTGTCCTGCCAGTTGGACTACCGGGCCGCAGCGTCCAAAAGTGTTTGATGGTGGTACTTTGACAAAACATTTTTAAGTGAATTTTGTATCCACGAAACGTCTTCTTTATAATTATTAGTTTTAGAGCATGTCTATCAAACGCTTTAAACATAGTCCTTTGTCAAAATTCGAGAGTATGAGCTTAGTGTCGTTGCTCTAACAGTCTCTTAGGAATGTTGTTCATTCCACAAATTTATTAAAAATTACAATAGTTTCTCATTATCTTCATGAAACCAAAAGTGGTTCTCTTGATAATATTTTATTGCTTCTTTTTTCTCTTTTCTTTTTATTAATTTATTTTTCTTCTTTCTCAAAATTAAATAAAATGGTTAAATTTTATTATTAAATATATAAATAGAGAGTGAAATAAGAAATATTGTTAGAGTGTACACATATTTTAAGATAAATTTAGATAAAGAACGAAATTGTTGAAAAAAGTGGTCCGCCCATGATGGGTGAATCGAACTCGGTGAATCAAGATGTGAACAGGGATGATGAACCGAGACTAATTAGTGAGCCCAATTGAGATGGGTCTATAAGGCCCATATGCTAAGCTCATTGGGCCAAAGGCCCAATTGAAGGCTTATAATAGAGAATGAAAGAATGAAATTTCATGCTTCAAAACCCACCAAAAACGTGAGAGAGAGGGAGGAAAGGAAGAAGATAAAGTTTTTTCCTCCATGTTGCACCTCTCATTCCACTCGATATTCGTCTGTCGATGGTCCCGATCCGTGTGGCATTTAGGCTGCAAAACAGACGAGCACTCCCGTCGCCAACCCGACCATGGTTTACTAGCGAGACCAACATCAACCAATCCTAACCTTAATATCTTTCGCTGCTGGTTGAGTTGAACTTCTTCAGAAATCGATGTAGGTAACTCAAATCTACTTTATTATATTATTTATCTATTAAATCAATAGATAAATTTTTTTAAAGATAAAATATAATATTTTATGAAGAGCATCAATGGACATGCTCTTAAATGACATTGTTTGACCATAGCAACGTCGTGTCTGCAAATTTGGGCTAAAGCTTCACAAAAATCGACATTGGTCAATCAAATGCAATGAAATGGATTTGAATCAAAGTTCAAAAATCAATTAAAGCAATGAAAACAGGCTAAGTGTATTTCCAATGGTCTCTCAACATATTGATCCAAAATATATTATTTAATTTAATTTTATATTATTTATCTTAAAATTTGAAGTTAATTTTTTTTTAATAATTAATATTTTATTATCTAAATTCAAAAATAGGAAGATGAGTGAAAATTTGTTCCATATAGAGAGAGAGAAAGAATTTATGCTTCTCTAATTTTTTTAAATTTTTGTGATGTAGTAATAAAATATTAAAAAATAATATGAAAAGGTAAATTTTTAGATAAATAATAAAAAAAAATAAATTAAATAATATATTTTAACTCTTTAAAATAAAGATACCATTGGTGATGTGGTAGTGCACCACATGAACTTGTGGGTGAAATAAGGATTTGTTTGGTGAATACTTCTTCTATCGTGAAGTAAATTAACTATCTCAATGTACTGTTTGAGAAATTCTAGTTTAGATTCATGCTCTACATGTCGGAATTCTACATAGATCGAGAGTGATCTAAAATATAAAAATGTGAGTGTTGCTTATGTTGATTGTATGTGAAGAGAGTAATAATTCCATAACATGTGATATCAGGCAGATTCGACCAACCTATAATGACTAGTAGGTAGGGGAATCTGACTATGGTATAGGCATCACTATGATTTATTTTTACACGAAATTTACAGTAGTTCATAGGTTTAGTGTAATATTCATTTCGATCTACAAGTTTAAAAATTAATAGTTTTGGTTTTTCGCTCTTAACTTAGTTAGTCAAATATAATGAAAATCTAATGTGTCACATGGATATTTTTGTGTCATTAAATTCTTTAACTTAGTAGGTTCATGTGTCACATCAGATTTCCGTTATATTGGACTAATCGAGTTAGGAGCGAGGGACCAAAGCGGCTAATTTTTAAACTTGTAGACCGAAATAGATAATACACCAAATCTCAGGACCGCCATGAATTTTGCCCTTTATTTTTCAAAGATATTACTTTGTATACATCTTGTATTTGTTTCTAAACATAACATTCTTTATATACACACACCATAGTATGTTTGTTGTACATAAATTGAGTTGATAAATTGTAAAAGTAAATTGTAATTTGTTAGATTTTATAGATTTATTAGATCGGGATAGATTAGAAATTTTTTACATTCCTCTTTTGCTCATGAGTAGTATATTTAAAAAAATTAGAAATGGTGATTTGTAATTATTGTGACGCATTGCAACTTCTAAGGGTAGAGTTTGGAAAAAAAATTTGGAACAAGAAAAAATTGAAGGCTATATTTAATTGAGAAAATAATTTTTTATTTTTTATTTTATTTTTTAAAAATTAAAAACATTTAGAAAATATGCTCGCTAATCGAATTTTTTTAACAATTTTTTTTTATTTCTATTTTTTAGTTTTGTAAAAAATATTCTCAACTAAACAGTCTCAAATTTTCTCATTTTCTCTATGTCAGCAAACTGCCTAACAAAACCAACACCAAATTTTCCAAAAAATACAAAAGCTAGATTAAAGACAAATAAGGAGATCAAACATAGACACCCGTATATCCATTGTATACACCCAAATGTGGCATTTTTGGGGAAAAAAATCTAAATATAAGAGTAAAATTCTTAGCCGTTTTAATCTTTTCCTCTTAACTCCATTCAATTTTTTAACGTGATATGTTATATTTGCTGATGTGGCACGTAATCCTAAATTTTGAAGAAAATTTTATCCTTTCTTTATATCTTCTGCTCCTTTTCTCTCGTTATTTATCTTTCTTTTTCTCTCAATCTTCTCTCTTCTGCTCTCTCTCTCTCACTTCTTTGCCACCAGTAGTCCAACCTCTGCCGCCTTGGTAAGTTTCGTTGCAGACGTTGAATCCTAATCTGGAAAATAGTTACTCTCTTCCTCGTCCCTTTTTGCTCGTCAATCTCTTCGTCGGCCATAGAGAGACACCAACATAAACTCTCTTCACTCTCTGACTTCTTCACACACACTTCACCCATGCAAAAACTCATTTTAATGTACCTAAAAACCAGAATGAAACAAAAATCCATCCTCTTTTTCTCCTTTCTTCTAACAACTAAATCAAATTGATCCTTAAGAACCCAAGATCCGACGACTCCTGATTGTGGGCTCACTAAATCAGCGGCCATGGCCAAAGCGACAAATTGAAGAGAGAGACACAGAGGCTTGTGAGGACCATTGTGGATGATAAGGACTGCAACACTGAGAAACTCAATCAAGCCATAGAAAAAGCTATCGACTTTGAATGAGTTGAAGATGAGGAATCGCTCGTCTTCATTGT